>KV015031.1:6858-32714 GCA_001598015.1 Dorcoceras hygrometricum | reverse complement strand
GACGCGCGGGTAACTCCCGTCCCTCATCTCCCTGCTGGGCCTGTTAGCCACCGTGTGGGTAGCTCCCACATCTCATGTGTTGGGCAACAGCAGGTTGAGCGTTGATAATGCACCTGGTGCCGTGTGCTGAGACGAGTGGGTAGCTATCATATACTCACACACATTGTGGCCACTTTCTTCTGTTCATATTCCATTTGTTGAGCTGCCTTTGGAATCCTTTGGCTCCCTGTGTTCGGTTGTAGCCTTGATCTCATGCATAGCATTTGCATTTTATCTGTTGCTATCTAACTGCTGTTTTTCAGTTGCTCTCCGTACTGGGGTTTGACCCATGTCCCTCTGGGGCTTGGTTGTTCGTTGCCTGTGTGTGTTTTCAGGTTATCATGGTTACTCTGCTGGCCGTGGAGTAGATCCAACTGGAGGTGCCCCAGGAGGTGGTCAGAGTGTCCCAGTTAGCGTATAGCATATTATGTATCGTACTGATAGCCGGGGGTTATCCTATGCTTTGTAGTAGTGGTTGTATGGTACTTGATATATGTTTTAATGATGTACTGTTGTATTGAGTGGTTTTAATTACTGGGATATTTTGAGTATTGTTGTATTTTAAATTATATGTTTTAAATCGTCAGGCCAAAGCGAAAATTTTTAAGCCACTTTGGTATGCTTTCGCTATTGTTTTGCGTGGTTTGACTCTGTATTGTGCACAGTCCTGACATTTTTGGTATCAGAGCTTAAGCTGGGATAAACTCGATTTCTTTTGATCACACTTGAGTCTAGACACAGTGTTGCGTGTTGCATGTGCTTGATTATGTGATCTATGTGATATATCTGTTGTTGTGTGACCTTACCCTCTTAGTGCCTTCGTAGATGCCGCCTATACGTAGGGGTATAGGTAGAGGGCAATTTTAGGAAGAGTCCGAAGGTCAGAACGAGGAAGCGCAGCGTAGTGTTCCTCGTCATGGACGCGATAGACAGGTTGACTTGGAGGTAGATAAGCTGGCAGCCCGAGTGGACGATATGGAACCAGTGATGGCGAGGTTTCAGCGGATGAATCCTCAGACGTTCAATGGCGATGAGCCTAGTTCTGATGCTGAGTCTTGGTTGCAGCATATTACTGGATTGTTCGATCGTGTCAGGTATGATGATGAGCGTAGACTGAGTTTAGCTACGTTTCAGTTGAGGACAAGTGCCGAGCGTTGGTGGAGAGGTGCTTCGAGGACTCTAGAAGAGACAGGTGTAGGGATTTTGTGGAGTAGCTTTTGTACTGCCTTTCATCAGGTGTACGTTCCGGATTCTTTTGTGAATGCCAGGGAGCGAGATTTTGATAGCCTGGTTCAGGGATCTATGTCCGTAGGAGAGTATGCCCGAAGATTCTCTTCTCTTCTTGCCTATGTTCCGCATGTTGCTGGCCGAGAGAAGGCGAAGAGGAGCAATGGCTCAATGAAGATCTGTATTCTTTTGTGTTGGCGGGTTCATCGGCGAGCTATGCAGAAGCGGTGGACAGGGCTATAGACATTGAGGAAGGATTGCAGAATCATCGGTCGCGTGTTAGGCCACAAGGAGTGAAAGGTAGTCGTCCCGTGGTTTTGGGGGTGCAACCTTCCCAATCAGTGCAGTTGTCTCAGCCACCCCAGCAGCAGGTAGCTCAGCAGCCCGGACACCAGAGGTTTAGGCCTCGTGGTCGTCAGTTTAAGAAGAAGTCTGGTTCTAGCTTCTGGCTCGGGGAGTTCGACCAGTGGCAGTAGCTCAAAGGTGGAGTATTGTGGCCAGTGTGGTGGAAAGCACCCGACAGCGCAGTGTGTTGGTGTGCAGGGTTTGTGTAATGTCTGTGGTCAGTACGGAAACTTTGCTAGAGTGTGTCCTTTGTCTGGATCGCAGCATACCGCAGCTCCAATGCAGGGTCGAGGTGGATCGTCTAGAGGTCGTTCTTTTCCAGCCTAGCAGCAGAGGTTAGGGGAGCCTCAGTTTAGGCCATTTCAGCAGCCTGGTCCTTCGCGATTTGGACAGCCTTCCCATCCTCAGTTTTCAGGACCTCGGTTTGCCCAAGTGAATGCCATGACTAGGGAGCAAGTTGAAGGCACGCCAGGCGAAGGAGTGATTTCAGGTACTTGCTTTGTTTTTTATTTTCCTGCATGTGTGTTGTTTGATACAGGAGCGTCACACTCGTTGTGAGGACTAGAATTTGCTAAGTACGATTTATAGCTAATCAGATTTTGGTTTGGAATTAGCTAATTAAGTTTTCTGAGTATCGGATTTCCAGATGTTGGGTGAAATCTGGATGCTCATATGTGCCCTTGTATGTTTGCATGAGTTCTTTCAAGCAGGGAGCAAAACGCTGTCGTTTTGAGCACTGGTCAGATGTTGCGTTGCTGGAGGTGATGCGACATCGTATTGTGTTTTCAGAAGTGGCGCTAGAAAGAGGGATCTGCTTCATGGGAGTGAACAGATGTGAGCTTTTGAACGAGGAAGTCAGTGATGGTTAGTTGTCCAAAGTCGTTCAGATGTCAACGATGGTCAACGGTGCTGATTGATGAATTCAGCAGTGACCAAGATCTGAAGAGCGCTAGAGGGACTTGATGCTACGTCGTTTTGATAAGTTAGCGCGACGTCGTTTGCTGTTGCATTAGTAGAGAGTAGCAAAGTCTGATTCGAGACAGCTGAGGCCAGTTGCGAGAGACTTCTGCCTTAGAATGAAAGCTGCTTTGTACCAAGATCTGAGTTGGTGAGACTTCTGAATTAGTCGATGATGACTTCTCTTGTAGTTTTGACTGGGGATTTAAATGCAAGTCTGATCGACACTTAGAGTATTTCGAACCTTAGATTTCCTATCTTCTTCCCCTATAACCTTCGATTGCTACTATTCATTCGAACCCTATTTCCGTCGATTGCCGTCGTTTTTCGCCGCCGCTTGGAGCAAGATTGGTAGCACTGAGCTCATCTTCTATAGGGCTTTCGATTAGTACCAGTTTGTAGACTGGAATCGCAGTATTTGAGGAACGCGAAGTTGCTGTAGTGCTTGAGTGTCTTCGCGATTGTGGACAAGTAGTTCTTCTGTTCCTTGACAACTTTGGGATAAGTGATTCTTTATCGATTTAAGCTTATTTCGAGAGCTGATTAGGGCTCTGTAGAGTTGAGGTAACTGAGTTAAGTTACTGGGCTTTAGAAATTAAGCTGTTCGAGTTCAGAATTGAGTTGATTTTGAGTTATCTTAACAGATTCGAGATTGTAGTAGCTTCTGCTGAGTTGCCGTGGAGCTGTTTGGGCAGTAGACTTGAGTTGATTGCTGCGCTCTTCTTGTTGTAAGATCTGTTGAGTGTGAGGTACGAATTGAGCTATATTAAGCAGTTCTGATATCAGCTTTGGGAATATTTCTTTCGTGTGTTAGCTGTCGTGTTGTGTATTGACTGCTGAATTAACTGCATATGTGCTCATTGCTGTTTGTGCGTGTGATGTTATGCACTGGTTAAGCATGAGTCTGTTGTGCATTCATGCATGCATATTGAGTCTGATTCCTTTGAAATCTGAATTTCTTTGCACGTTGTGATCGGCTGGCTGAGTCGTCGTGCCTGAAAGGTCCAACGTTGATTTTGATGTGGTGGCCAGCTGAGTCGTTGTGCCTGAATACCACACTGTCTTGTGATGGTCGGCTGAGTCGTCGTACCTGAAGATCACAAGATGATGATGATTCATGAGATTTGCACAATTGAGTCGTTGTGCTATTCTGTTTGCCTACCGATGATTCTTGGTAGCCCTTACATGCATTGCACGATAGATTTAATGCATTGTCTGATATGATTTATGTTTTTATTGTGCTCTTCGTACTGAGGTTTGACCTCGTTTGTTTTCCCTATTTTGGGCCGCCTTGGTTTGTGTTGGCCTTGGCAGGTTCTTCAGGTAACCAAGCTGGACAGAGTGGAGCTTCAGCTGGTCGATCCCCTTTTTGAATTGAGTCCAAGTGTAGTGATATTTATAGTGAGTCAGGGGATGTCATGTGCTGCTAATTATGTTAGGCATCGGGTGTTGTATTATTTACTGTTGTTGTTTGAGTTTTGAACCAAACTCTATTTTAAGTATGATGTATTTTGAAATGATATTTGATCAGGCCCTTATTCGAAAATTTTTAGCCCATATTTTCATGATGCTTCCGCATAATTGTGACTAATTGTTGTATTAGCGCACATGACCTGACATTTTTGGTATCAGAGCTTAAACTGGGATAAGCTCGTTTCCTTTTGATCACACTTAAGTCTAGGCACAGAGTTTGAGTTTTGATTTTGACTGACTCTGTGATTTTGTGATTTGATTATCTGCCTCTGTGATTTATCTGCTTGTTTTTCTTACCTCTGAGTTTTGGTAGATGCCACCAAGGAGAGGTAGGAGTAGGATTGCTAGGAAGATAGATGGGGAGTCTGGAGCCCCGGGCAGTGATGAGGATGTTGAGCAGCAGGGTATCCCTTTGCGTCGCCAACATAGACATGCTGAGTTAGAGGTGGATGATGTGACCCGACATATTTGAGAGATGGAGCTAGTGTTGGCTAGGTTCCAGAGGATGAATCCCCCGACGTTTATTGGTGTTGAGGCTGGTCTGTTGGCGGAAGGTTGGCTTGAGCACATGGAAGAGTTGTTTGAAATTGTGGAGTACTAGCAAGAGCGGAGACTGAAGTTAGCGGTGAGTATACCCCTGAGTCTTTCTGCAACAACCGTGAGAGGGAGTTCGACAATCTGAAGCAAGGGAACTTGAGGGTGGCCGAGTATGCCAGGCAGTTTTCTTCGCTGTTGTCGTATGTTCCCCATGTTGCGAACCAAGAGAGGACGAAGAGGAATACGTTTTTGAGAGGGTTGAGGCCCGAGTTGTTCCGGATGGTGTTAGCTGGTTCCCCTGCGACTATGCTGAGGCTGTGGATAGAGCAGTGGACATTGAGGAGAGTCTTATGGAGGTGCGGGATCAAGTTCAGTCGATAGCTGGACGTAGTTTTCAACCTGTGCCAGAAGTGATGCCTTCTTTCCAATCTCCTCAAGTGCTGCAACAGTCGAATTGTTAGAGGTTCAAGCCCCGAGGGAAACAGTTTAAGAAGCGTTCGAACTCGAGTTCTTCTGGTTCAGTGAGTTCTGGCGGCAGTGGTTCCGGAGAAGGAGTGACTTGTGGACAGTGTGGAGGTCGTCATATGACTTCGCAGTGTCGTGGAGTTCAGGGCCTTTGCCATAATTGTGCGCAGCCTGGACATTTTGCTCGAGTGTGTCCGGCTGGAGGACAGTCATTGAATCAGTCGCAACAAGGTTCTGCTGGTGGTTCTTCGCAACAGAGACAGTTACCTTTTGCTCAGTCCCAACGATCAGGATTCCAACCCCGTGAACCGCCTAGGTTTTGTGGACCTTTGAGACCTCAGTTTCCAGGATCGCAGCAGGCTCAGGTGAACGCCTTGACGAATGAGCAAGCCGCTGAGATTCCTGAGAGGATTATTGCAGGTACTTGTGATATCATTGATTTTTCTGCACGAGTTTTGTTTGATACTGGATCATCACACTCCTTTATTTCTGAGTTGTTTGTGTATGAATGTGGGTGGAGTTCTTCCCCACTGTGTGATGTTGTCTCTGTATCTACCCCTGCTGGCGTGAGTTTGTTGTCCCGTGAGGTGGTGTTGGATTGTGTTATTAAGTTTGATGAGCATGTGCTAGTGACCAATCTGATTGTTTTGGGAATTAGAGATTTTTATTGTATCTTGTGAATGGACGTGTTGTCCAGTTACAGAGCGACAGTGGATTTTTTCCATGGTGTAGTGAGATTTAGGCCTGAATTTGGAGAGAAATGGGATTTCCATGGTGCTGATTCGTGACCTAAGATTCCTTTTGTGTCTACCATGGAGATGTTTAGTTTGTTGTCGCTAGAGAATTCAGGGTTTATTATCTATGCCTTGGATGTTTTCCAAGTATCGCGAGTAGAGTTGAGCGATGTTCCGATTGCTCGAGAGTTTCCTGACGTGTTTCCAGATGAGATTCCTGGATTCCCTCCGAGATGAGAGATTGATTTCAGTATCGAGTTGGTGCCAGGGACAGCCCCGATTTCTAAAGCTCCATATCGGTTGGCGCCAGCTGAGTTGAAGGAAGTCAAAGATCAGTTGCGTGATCTGTTAGAGAAGGGCTTAATTAGACCGAGTATGTCGCCCTGGGGAGCTCCAATCTTTTTGTGAGAAAAACGGATGACTTGTTTGACCAGTTGCAGGGATCTGCTGTATACTCTAAGATTGATCTGCAATCAGGGTATCATCAGTTGCGGATTAGAGATGCTGATGTGGCGAAGACGGCTTTCAGGACTAGGTATGGGCATTATGAGTTTTTGGTGATGCCTTTTGGATTGACGAATGCTCCTGCTGTCTTCATGGATTTGATGAATCGCATCTTCAGTGAGTATATCGATCGTTTTGTGATTATCTTCATAGATGACATTCTGGTGTATTCGAAGAACTTCAGAGAGCATAAAGAGCACTTGAGATTGGTTTTGCAGAAACTGAGAGACTCACAGCTGTATGCGAAGTTCAGCAAGTGTGAATTCTGGCTGGATAGAGTTGTCTTTTTGGGTCATGTAATTTCAGCGCAAGGAATTTTAGTGGATCCGAGTAAAGTCGAAGCTGTTCTTAATTGGGAGCGACCTAGGAATGTTTCTGAGATCCGTAGTTTCTTGGGTTTGACTGGCTATTATAGGCGTTTCATTGAGAAGTTCTCTTCGGTAGCTAGCCGATGACTCAGTTGACCCAGAAAGATAGGAAGTTTGTTTGGACTGAGTGTTAGTCGAGTTTCCAGTTGCTTAAGGAGAAGTTGACTACTGCTCCTGTGTTAGCTTTTCCATCTGGTTCTGGAGGTTTTGTGGTTTGCTCTGATGCTTCTCTATGCGGTTTAGGATGCGTATTGATGCAGAACGGGTATATAATAGCATATGCATCTCGACAGTTGAAGCCCCATGAGACGAGATACCCCGTTCATGATCTTGAGTTGGCTGCGATAGTGTTTGCCTTGAAGATTTGGCGTCACTATTTGTATGGTGAACAATTTGTGGTGTATACCGACCACAAGAGTTTGAAGTATATCTTCACGCAGTCAGATTTGAATATGAGGCAATGCCTCTGGATGGAGTTGCTGAAGGATTTTGAGTGCGAGATTCAGTATCAGCCTGGGCGGATGAATTTAGTGGCCGATGCTTTGAGTAGGAAAGCCCAACCGGCGATGTTGACGTCGATGAGTATACAAAGTCCATGAGGATTTGGGGACTTCTGGGTGGCATTTTCAGCCGAGTGATCAGTACTTTGTGGTTTCTTCTTTTCAAGCTGAGCCACAGATTGTAGCAGACATTAGAGCAGCGCAGAGGACTGATCCGTATGTTCATGAATTGAAGATTAAGGCTCAAAATGGTCAGTCTGAGGATTTTCTGTTGCTTCTAATGGGTGCTTGAGATTTCGAGGTAGATTGGTGGTTCCGAATTTGATTGATTTGAAGGAAGCCATCTTGAATGAAGCTCATTGTACTCGATACAGTGTGCATCCGGGCGAGAGAAAGATGTATCATGCTTTGAAGTCTCACTATTGGTGGGAAGGCATGAGGTTGACATCTCTGGACTTGTAGCTCGTTGTTTGAATTGTCAACAGTTCAAGGCCGAGAGGATGAGACCTGGTGGATTAATACAGAGTTTAGAAGTGCCTCAGTGGAATTGGGAGCACATTGCCATGGATTTTGTGATGCATTTGCCTCGATCGAGTAGGGGATGTGATGCTGTTTGGGTTGTGATTGATAGACTTTCAAAGTCAGCCCATTTCATTCCCTATGATGTGAGGTGTTCGATGAAGAAGATGGCGCGACTGTACATTGACCATGTAGTGAGATTGCATGGAGTGCCGGTTTCAATAGTGTCTGATAGAGATCCAAAGTTCACTTCCCGATTCTGGAAGAGCTTCCAGAGATCGATGGGTCGAGATTGGCTATGAGTACATCCTATCACCCACAGACAGATGGTCAATCTGAGAGGACCATTCAGATTTTAGAAGATATGCTGCGAGCAGTTGTTTTGGATTTCAGTGGTGGCTGGCAGGATTCCTTGTCCTTAGTTGAGTTTTCTTATAACAACAGCTACCAAGTGACTATTGGGATGGCCCCTTTTGAAGCGTTGTATGGTCGTAAGTGTAGGTCACCGATCTGCTGTGAAGAGATTGGTGAGAAGCAGTTGTCTACTCCTGAGTTCGTGCAGCACATGAAAGATCAGGTTGAATTGATTCGGAGTAGGATAAAAGCTGCTCAAGATCGACATGCTAGCTATGATAGTTCGTGCATCACATGAAAGATCAGGTTGAATTGATTCGGAGTAGGATGAAAGCTGCTCAAGATCGACATGCTAGCTATGCTAATAAGAGATGCCAACCTCTAGAGTTCGAATTTGGTGATCGAGTGTTTCTCAAAGTTTCTCCTTTCAAGAGTGTGATGAGATTCAGATTGAAGGGTAAGTTGGCTCCTAGATTCGTTGGTCCGTTTGAGATTGTTGAGAGGATTGTACAGTTGGCTTATAGATTAAGGCTGCATGAGGAGTTATCAGCGATGCATGATGTGTTTCATGTGTCAGTGTTGAGGAAATATGAGCCAGATCTGTCCCATGTGTTGAGGACTGATTAAGTAGAGCTAGATTCTACCATGAGCTATGTTGAATATCCAGTGTAGATTCTGGATAGGAAGGAGAAGCAGCTGAGGAATAAGGTTATTCCGTTGGTGATGGTCCAATGGAGCAAGCATGGTCGTGAGGAAGTAACCTGGGAGGTTGAAGAGAAGATGAGATAAGAGTGGCCTCATCTATTTGAGCTTTGACAGTGGAGTTGTGCTGGTGTGTTCTAGTGTTTTGTTAATTTATGCCCTGTGTTTGCCTTTGATTTCGAGGACGAATCTCTTAAGATGGGGAGAATTTGAGGACTATAATTTGCTAATTACGATTTATAGCTAATCAGATTTTGGTTTGGAATTAGCTAATTAAGTTTTCTGAGTATTGGGTTTTCAGATGTTGGATGAAATCTGGATGCTCAGATGTGCCCTTGTGTGTTTGCGTGAGTTCTTGCAAGCAGGGAGCAAAACACTGTCGTTTTGAGCGCTGGTCAGATGTTGCGTTGCTGGAGGTGATGCGACGTCGTATTGTGTTTTCAGAAGTGGCTCTAGAAAGAGGGATCTGCTTCATGGGAGTGAAAAGATGTGAGCTTTTGCGCGAGGAAGTCAGCGATGGTTAGCTGTCCAGAGTCGTTCAGATGTCAACGGTGGTCAACGATGCTGATTGATGAATTCAGCAGTGACCAAGCTGAGGAGCGCTAGCGGGACTTGATGCTACGTCGTTTTGATAAGTTAGCGCGACATCGTTTGCTGTTGCGTTAGTATAGAGTAGCAAAGTCTGATTCGAGACAGCTGAGGCCAGTTGCGATAGACTTCTGCCTTTGAATGAAAGCTGTTTTGTACCAAGATGTGAGTTGGTGAGACTTCTGAATTACTCGATGATGACTTCTGTTGTATTTTTGACTGGGGATTTAAATGCGAGTGCTTATCGACACTTAGAGCATTTCGAACCTTAGATTCGTATCTTCTTCCCCGATAACCTTCGATTGCTACTGTTCATTCGAACCCTATTTCCATCGATTGTCGTCGTTTTTCGCCGCCGCTTGGAGCAAGATTGGTAGCGCTGATCTCGTCTTCTCTAGGGCTTTCGATTAGTACCAGTTTGTAGATTGGAATCGCCGGATTTGAGGAACGCGAAGTTGCTGTAGTGCTTGAGTGTCTTCGCGATTGTGGACCAATAGTTCTTCTGTTCCTTGACAGCTTTGGGGTAAGTGATTCTTTATCGATTTAAGCTTCTTTCGAGAGCTGATTAGTGCTCTGTAGAGTTGAGGTAACTGAGTTAAGTTACTGGGCTTTAGAAATTAAGCTGTTCGAGTTCAGAATTGAGTTGATTTTGAGGTATCTTAATAGATTCGAGATTGTAGTAGCTTCTGCTGAGTTGCCGTGGAGCTGTTTGGGCAGTAAACTTGAGTTGGTTGTTGCGCTCTTCTTGTTGTAAGATTTGTTGAGTGTGAGGTACGAATTGAGCTATATTAAGCAGTTTCGATATCAGCTTTGGGAATATTTCTTTCGTGTGTTAGCTGCCATGTTGTGTATTGACTACTGAATTATCTGCTTATGTGCTCATTGCTGTTTGTGCGTGTGATGTTATGCATTGGTTAAGCATGAGTCTGTTGTGCATTCATGCATGCATATTGAGCCTGATTCCTTTGAAAGGTGAATTTCTTTGCACGTTGTGATCGGTCGGCTGAGTCATCATGCCTGAAAGGTCCAACGTTGATTTTGATGTGGTGGCCAGCTGAGTCGTTGTGCCTGGATACCACACTGTCTTGTGATGGTCGGCTGAGTCGTCGTACCTGAAGATCACAAGATGATGATGATTGATGAGATTTGCACAGCTGAGTCGTTGTGCTATTCTGTTTTCCTACCGATGATTCTTGGTAGCCCTTACATGCATTGCACGATAGATTTATTGCATTGTCTGATATGATTTATGATTTTATTGTGCTCTTCGTACTGAGGTTTGACCTCGTTTATTTTTCCTGTTTTGGGCTGCTTGGTTTGTGTTGGCCTTGGCAGGTTCTTCAGGTACCAAGCTGGACAGAGTGGAGCTTCAGCTGGTCGATCCCCTTTTTTATTTGAGTCCCAGTTGTATTGATATTTATATTGAGCCAGGAGATGTCCTGTGCCTTTATGTTTGTTGGGGATCGTGTGTTGTTGTTGTTGTTTGAGTTTTGAACCGAACTCTATTTTTAAGTGTGATGTATTTTGAAATGATATTGGATCAGGCCCTTATTAGAAAATTTTTAGCCCATATTTTTATGATGCTTCCGCATATTAGTGATTAATTGTTGTATTAGCGCACGTGTCCTGACACTCGTTTATTTTTTATGCATTTGTGGTTGAGCATGGTTTGCGTACCACATCTTTGTGTGATGTTGTATCTGTTGCGACTCCTGCCAGCGCGAGCTTGTTCTCCCAGGAGATTTTGCTGAATGATGTTCTTAGGTTTGGCGAGTGTGTGTTGTTAGCCAACCTGATTAGGCTAGTGATGTGGGATTTTCGATTGTATAGTGGGAATGGACGTGTTGTCTAGTTATAGGGCCACTGTGGATTGTTTCCATGGCATTGTGCGATTTAGGCCCCAATCTGGTGAGAAATGGAATTTCTATGGCCAAGATTCCCAGTCGAAGATTCCTTTAGTCTCTGCGATGGAGATGTTTAGCCTGTTGTCGCTAGAGAATGCTGGCTTTATGATCTATGCCTTAGATGCGTCTTCTTCTTCAAGCGTAGAGCTTAGTAGGGTTCTCGTGGTTCGACATTTCCCGGATGTGTTTCCTGAGGAGATTCCTGGTTTTCCTCCGAGGAGGGAGATAGACTTTAGCATTGAGTTGGTACCTGGTACAGCCCCGATTTCGAGAGATCCGTATCGTTTAGCGCCTGCTGAGTTGAGGGAGATTAAGGTTCAGCTTAGTGATTTGCTGGAGAAGGGATTCATTAGGCCTAGAATGTCCCCGTGGGGAGCGCCTATCTTGTTTGTCAAGAAGAAAGACAGGTCGATGAGGATGTGCATCGACTTTAGGCATTTGAATAAGGCGATAGTGAAGAATAAGTATCCTTTGCCTAGGATCGATGACTTGTTTGATCAGCTTCAGTGTTCGGCTGTGTTTTCTAAGATCGATCTCCGTTCCGGGTACCATCAGTTGCACATCCGTGAGCGGGATGTTGAGAAGACTGCGTTTCGTACGAGGTATGGGCATTATGAGTTTCTAGTTATGCCTTTCGGTTTGACGAATGCTCCCGTAGTTTTCATGGATTTGATGAATAGAGTCTTTAGAGAGTTCATCGATCAGTTTGTGATTGTGTTTATCGATGACATTTTGGTGTACTAAAAAAACTCCGTTGCAGCACAAAGATCATTTGAAGTTGGTTCTTCAGAAGCTCCGAGACTCACAGTTGTATGCTAAGTTCTCCAAGTGCGAGTTTTGGTTAGACCAAGTTGTGTTTCTGGGTCACGTGATTTCTGTCGATGGTATTTCTGTGGATCCCAGTAAGGTAGAGGCTGTGATTAACTGGAGCGTCCCAAGAATGTTGCTGAGATTCGTAGTTTCTTGGGATTGGCTGGATATTATCGATGGTTTATAGAGGGATTCTCTAGTATACCTAAGCCAATGACGCAGTTGATTCAGAAAGACAAGAATTTGTGTGGACTGTAGCAATGCGAGAATAGTTTTCTGTTGCTCAAGGAGAAGCTAACTACTGCGCCTGTGTTAGCTCTGTCGTGTGGTTCAGGTAGGTTTATTGTTTGTGCAGATGCTTCCTTGAATGGATTGGGTTGTGTGTTGATGCAGAATGGTCGAGTCATTGCGTATGCCTCTCGGCAGTTGTAACCACATGAGACTCGTTACCCAGTGCATGATTTGGAGTTAGCAGCAGTGGTTTTTGCTTTGAAGATTTGGCGCCACTATCTGTATGGTGAGCAGTTTGTGGTGTACTCTGACCACAAGAGACTTCAGGATCTGTTTTCTCAGTTAGATTTGAACATGAGACAGCGTAGATGGATGGAGCTGCTGAAGGATTTTGATTGTGAGATCCAATATCAACCTGGGAAAGTGAATTCAGTTGCTGATGCAATGAGTAGGATAGCTCAAGTGTCTATGCTTGCTTTATTGCAGATTTCGAAGGTTCATGAGCATCTGAGCACTACTGGTTGGTGTTTTTACCCAGGTGAGGATTATGTTGTGGTTTCTTCTTTTCAAGTTGAGCCAAAGATTGTTGCGAACATTAGAGCGGCTCAGAGAACAGATCCATATATCCATGAGCTAAAGATGAAGACTCGAGCTGGACAGTTGGAATATTTCACTGTCACATCTGAAGATTGTTTGAGATTTTGTGGCAGGTTGGTAGTGCCAAATCTGATTGATTTTGTCGAAGTCTGCGCATTTCATTCCCTACAACATGAGCTATTCTTTGAAGAAGATGGCGAAGCTGTACATAGATTTTTTGGTGCGTTTGCATGGTGTGCCAGTTTCGATTGTTTCAGATCGTGATCCTCGATTTACTTCCAGGTTTTGGAAGAGTTTGCAAACAACTTTGGGTACTAGATTGGCTATGAGTACAGCGTATCACCCTCAGACAGATGGCCAATCAGAGAGAACTATCCAAATTTTAGAGAATATGTTAAGAGCTGTTGTGATGGACTTTAGTGCTAGTTGGCAAGACTCGTTGTCTTTGGTTGAGTTTTCCTACAATAACAGCTTTCAGGTCACGATTGGAATGGCACCGTTTGAAGCTTTGTAAGGCAGAAAGTGCAGATCGCCGATATGTTGGGAAGAAGTGGGGGAGAAGCAGCTGTCTTCTCAAGAGTTTGTGCAGCATATGCGAGATCAGGTGGATTTGATTCGCCAGTGAATGAAAGCTGCACAAGATCGCCAAGCAAGTTATGCGAATAAGAGGCGTAGGCCTTTAGAATTTGAGGTTGGTGATCTAGTTTTCCTTAAGGTTTCTCCTTTTCGTGCTATGAAGAGATTTGGTTTCAAGGGAAAGTTAGCTCCTCGTTATATGGGTCCTTATGAGATCTTGGAGAGGATTGGTCCTTTGGCATATCGTTTGCTATTTCCACCAGATTTGTCTTCCTTACATGATGTGTTTCATGTTTCGATGTTGAGGAAGTATGAGCCAGATCCCTCGCATGTGTTGAGAACTGACGAGGTAGAGTTAGATCGGACTTTGAGCTATGTGGAATATCCCTTGCAGATCTTGGATAGAAAAGAGAAACAGCTGAGGAACAAAACAATTCCCTTAGTAATGGTTCAGTGGAGCAAACATGGTAGAGAGGAAGCTACTTGGGAACTGGAATAGAAGATGCAGCGTGAGTGGCCGCATCTATTTGAGTGAGCTTAGTATCAGATTTCAGTAGCTAGTTTGTTCCTTGTTTTTCCAGTGGTTGCTGGTGGTTGTTTCCCCAGTTATCTTGAACTCTTGGTTTCATTGAGTTCCTGTTCAGATCAGTAGTTGCTTGATTTCGAGGACGAAATCCTATTTTAGTGGGGGAGAGATGTGAGACTCGAAAAGCTGACGTGATTAATTGAGTTAATTAATCGGGTTTTATTGAGATCAGCTTTGCGTCGATGTGCTTGAAGGAGCTATCGGGTTTTGTTTTAGTCCTTGGATAAAGTTTGGAGAGTTAGAGTTTTGGCTTTAATCTGTTCAGAAGTTAGCATGGGTCATCGCTGAGTGCTAGCGTTCAGCAGTGGTGACGTGAGCATTGTCGCTGGATTGTTGGTTTTCAGTTTTGAGGAGAAGTCTGATATCGTGGGCATTCAGATGTCTCCTAGCGTGTTTTCAGTAGCGGGTGTTGGTACGTCGTCGTTTTGATTAGTTGGAACGACAGCATTTTGAATTAGCGGAGGAGACTCAGCTGTGAGTTGCGTTAGCTTTCAGCTGTGTGATATCTGATATTGCGTTGCGAACAGATGTTGTTTAGTTGTTCAGCTGTGAGTAGAGGGTGACGTGTCCAGTTGCGATAGTAGCTTTCTGCAACGTCGTTTGGTTTAAGTGATCGCTATTTTGGCGTAGAGAGAGATCTGGATCTAGCGGGACATCAGCTTTGAGATTTAAGTTGTCGGTGAGATCTATTCAGCTGCCTTGGACAGATTTGAGTATTAAGAGGACTTGGTCTTCGTTGCTTTGTATTATTTCCCGACACTTAGAATATTTCCCGATTGTAAATCTCTGTAGCGATACCCTAGAACTGTTCACCGAACCTTATCTTCTTTGATTGCCGATGGTAGACAGCTCCGATTGTAGTGAGAGTGGTAGCGTTGGACCCCTCTTGCTGAGACGCTTCGTTTGGTGCTGCTTTTGGACGCTTGCTTGAAGCTGGTGAGGTGTGCTAAGACATCTCCCTTCTGTAGTCTGTTATCATTCCGTCCTAACTTGTTAGGGTAAGTGTTCAGACCCTGTCTTGTATTTGTTTAGAGCTCTTTGTTGACTTAGAGGGGTAGTATAGCGCTGGTCGAGTTCGTAGCTTCCAGCTGTTGTTATTCTATGTTTCGGTCCTTGAGTGATTGTTTGTAATTGGCTTAGCAGGTGTGAGATCTGCATTGCTCGGACCCAGTTTGTAGTAATTGTTGCACAGGAGACTTGAGGTACGGATGTGAGCTTGCTTACAGCATTGAGATTTGGCATGGATATGTGCTCATGCTTGCTGTTTTGTGATGCTGTGTATCTTGTCTTGTTATCTGTTGCATTTTTTTGCACTGCATATACGCATCTATTCCATGTTGTTATCAGATCTCTTGTAGCCATATCTTGCTTGCTGATTTGAGCGTGTCATGGTGCTTGTAGAGGCGTGCGGGTATCTCCCGTCCCTCATCTCCCTGCTGGGACTGTTAGCCACCGTGAGCGGAGTGGGTAGCTCCCACATCTCATGTGTTGGGCAACATCAGGTTGAGCGTTGATAATGCACCCGGTGCCGTGTGCTGAGACGAGTGGGTAGCTCCCATTTACTCACACACATTGTGGCCACTGTCTTCTGTTCAGATTCCAGCTGTTGAGCTGCCTTTGGAATCCTTTGGCTCCCTGTGTTCGGTTGTAGCCTTGATCTCATGCATAGCATTTGCATTTTATCTGTTTCTATCTAACTACTATTTTTCAGTTGCTCTCCGTTCTGGGGTTTGACCCCTGTCCCTCTGGGGCTTGGTTGTTTGTGCCTGTGTGTGTTTTCAGGTTATCATGGTTACTCTGCTGGCCGTGGAGTAGATCCAACTGGAGGTGCCCCAGGAGGTGGTTAGAGTGTCCTAGTTAGCGTATAGCATATTATGTATCAGTACTGATAGCCGGGGGTTGTCCTATGCTTTGTAGTAGTGGTTGTATGGTACTTGATATATGTTTTAATGTTGTACTGTTGTACTGAGCGGTTTTCATTACTGGGATATTTTGAGTATTGTTGTATTTTAAATTATATGTTTTAAATCGTCAGGCCAAAGCGATAATTTTTAAGCCACTTTGGTATGCTTCCGCTATTGTTTTGCGTGGTTTGACTCTGTATTGTGCATGAGGCCTGACACATACTCTTCTATTTACACACTCTATAGTATTGTGCTATCTTTGTAAATCAAAACAGAAGTGTAAAAGTGCAATAATAGCACAACCAGCTGGGTGCTGTGTATTTGTATTGCGAACTAGATCGTGGGCCTGTGTTTCGCTGGTGTATTGCTAGGAGTTCTCGCGGCTGCTGGTTGCGGGAGTGGGTTTGTACAAAGGGTTGTATAAATCAAATCTTCTAGTGAAAACCTTCCCATTGAGGAAAAGGGGAGACGTAGGAGAATTTGCTCCGAACTTCCAGAAACAAATATCTCGTCCCTACCTTTTTACATTTACACATTGATTAAATTGTTCACAGAATGAATCATGTTATTTCCACATAAAAATCCTTTATTACACTAGACAACAGTATTCATTGAGAACACCTTCCTAGCTGGTAACTCAACTGGAAGTTAGCATCAAGCTGTAAAACTTTTGAAAAGTTTCAAATCAATATTAGCAAAGGAGTTCATTCACCCCCACCCCTTGAACTTTCGAGCGTGTCTTCGATCCTAACAAGTGGTACCAGAATAGGTTTCTCAGTGATTGAACAATTTTTCATTCATACTTATTTAAATATGTCGATTTATCATATAAAATTCCTATGTTTTCCAAGGAGGAATACGATGTCTGGAAGATCCAGATGCAGGTGCACCTAGCAGCACAAGATGACGACATGTGGTTCGTAATCACCAACGGACCAATACAAATACTGAAAATGAACACTGCTGTGGCGATAACTGCTGGTGCACCCCGATGGATTGAGAAACCCAGACAGGAGTGGACCTCGGAAAATAAGAAGAAAGCAAATCTGGATAATGTCGCTAAGGACATTGTAAAGGGCTGGACTTTTCTAACTTAAGTTAATAAGTATTGGGGTTCGAATTGAAAGAATCTAAATATTCATTTGCGAATTATAATACAATATAAAAATTTCTGGACGGAATTGTGAAATGATAGAACTTTGTACTTATAGGATTCAAATAACCCAAAACAGATCTAATCATATAACTGTACGGAAATTCATACAACGTTCAATGGTACAATTCTATTCAGATTACAATAAAACAAGGAATCGGTAAGCTGTTATGTTTCGAAAGCTTATTACTATATTTCTGTACAACAAAAACAGAAGATACTGAAAACTGAACGGAAACTGATGTCCACGATAAACACCTCCGATCTGTTCCAGCTCACACCATCCAGCTCCCTACTGATCATCACCTGCACTCAAGAAACCTAGTGAGCCTAGGGGCTCAGCAGGTAAATCTGGAATAACAATTACGGGCAATGCAAGAATAACAATATCTTTATCTGTACTGTAGCTCAAATCTGGACAAAACGTATACTAAATACGATAATCGAGAAATCTGTTAACTGAGGAAAGCTTTGAAAAGCTGAACAATAAAACTGTTAATCTGGAGAATCTGAAAGCATAATTGCACATGATTGTAAACATTTACTTCTTTTAAAAAGGAAAGATCTTAAACATTTCTCAGAGTCGTGATTAAAATCACCATGTGCCTGTTCTTTTCTTTTAATCGAAATATGGCTTAGACACCTGTACAGTGGTCACGGTCGTTTGATTTCCTATGGAGACCATCTTTTGCCTATGCCGTCTTTCTTAAATATTTCTGTAAAAACTTTCTTTTCTTTCTTTCCTGAACCTTGCTTTTCTTTCTTTCATGATCTGAAACAGATTTCTGTCAAGTATAGTTCGTTGTTTTTAAACCCTTTTTTATGTTCGGAAACTATTGGAAATTCAAAGGATTTCAATCGGAGAAGAAAACTGAAATCAGCTTTTAGTATGAACAATACGCAGCGTACCGAATTTCGATAGAAAATAAGGTCTGGACTGTTTGGTCAACTCAGATTTGGAAAAGTCAATATGACTTAAACGAACAGTTCAGATTTTGATGGTCAAACAAAGTCAACTCAGATTTGGAATACTAAGTCAGATCTCAACATAAAATAGTTCTGAAAGAAAGAGTAAATCGTGAACACGACATCAGTTTTGAGAAAGAAACAGTTCTAGGAAAAGAATCAGATTTCGAACTTAGCTTAAATTGTCGAAACTCAGAAGGTTTCCTTAATTCAAATAAATCAGAAAAATCCAAGGAAAACTTCAGAAACAAGAATGACGAAGCTACTTGTAAGCTACTGACAAGAATCACGCAAGCTTCTCGCGAGCTACTTTGAAGAAAATCCCAGAAAATTCAGGAAGAATCAAGAACGAACATATTTAAATATTTTCTAACAACTTCTCTGAATCAAAACTCAGCAACTCATACTTTATTTGTAAAACAACACAACTTCTTTCTGTGTTTCGAAAAACATTAAAACTCGGTTCTGAAACCTTTAAAACTCATACAAACATGCAGTTGAAACAATATATGCTTTCAAGAGTGTAGCAAGAAAGAGAGTTTACTTGTTTTAATCTGTGACAACAATTACAGCGAGTTTATCTGGCCTGAATCAACACAATCCGATCATTTCCTGTAAATTTTTGAAAGCTTTTGTTCGGTTTTCTTGCAGAGAGCACCTCTTGTGAAAGTGTAGTATTTGAGAATGAAATATAAATGAAGTGTTTCGGAAATGGGAGAGAATAAGCTACATGAGAGTTGGAGGCAAAGTGTTGCAACAGTGACCTCATCCTTTTGAGAATGTATCAGTTTACTCCATGTACTCCAATTTTACCATGTAATCTCGTCAACACTGGTTTCTGATGCGTACTGGTCTGTACTGTTTTTTGCTGATTCTGGGTGCATACTGGTTTTCGTTTGTTCTTGCTGGTTTCTAGTGTGTAGTGGTATATGTTGGTTTCCAGTTTCTGCTAGTATTCACTGTTTTCCGGTGTGTGTGTGTGTTACTTTGATTTCGAGAACAAAATCTTTCTCTTAGTGGGGGAGAAAAACGTAAGGTTCTGGAGCTATCAAGATCGAGCTATGCTAGTTGGGTAAAGCTGTGTTGATCTGATATTGTGCTGATCCGATCGAGCTGTATCGGGTAGCGCTGAGCTGATCTAGTTGAGAGGTGCTGATCCGGTACCACCGTTCTAATCTGTAATAGATGTGCTGATCCGTGAGTCGATGACTATCAGCATAGCTCTTTTGTCTACTTTGTGCCATCCTCATACGATCACGTGTTCTTTTGGTGGCTTCTGCAGTCTGTTCTACAATGTCAGGAATATTTCAGTTCTTTCACCTACATCATCCCAATGTATCGGTGATCTACATTTTCTGTTGTGCAGTGCTTCGTAAGGAGCTATTTATATTGAAGCCTGGTAACTATTGTTGTACGTAAACTCAACTAAGGGCAATTTAGAATCCCAGTTTTCTGCAAAGTCTAGGGTACACGCACGAAGCAAATCTTCTAGTGTTTGAATCACTCTTTCTGATTGTCCATCGGTTTGCGGATGGAAAGCTGTACTAAAGGTTAACTTAGTTCCCATGGATTTATGTAAACTCTTCCAAAACATAGAAAAATCTGGGATCGCGATCTGATACTATAGAACTTGGAATACCATGGAGTATCACTATTTCTTTCACATACAGCTCAGCATACTTGTTCAGATCATAAGTCGTCTTTACTGGTAAGAAGTGAGCTGACTTAGTTAATCTACCGATAATAACCCAAATAGAGTTAAATCCATGGAGTGTCTTTTTGGTAAACCTACTACAAAATCCATAGTTATATTATCCCATTTCCATACTGGTATAGGGAGTGGTTTTAACATCCCCGCTGGTCTCTGATGCTCTGCTTTTACTTTTTGGCATGTTAAACACTTAGAAACAAAATTTGAAATATCTCGTTGCATTCCTGGCCACCAAAACAATTGTAGTAAATCTTTATACATCTTCGTTCCTCCTGGGTGAATTGAATACGGAGTGTTATGGGCTTCATTCATAATCTCATTGTGCAAGTTATTAACTCGCGGTACCCATAGCAAATCCTAGTATTTCACAATTCCTTCTACTGTAGTATAAAGATTTCCACCTATTTCTTCATCTTGCTGCTTCCATTTAAGCAGTTGTTCATACCTCATCTGACTATCTCTAATCCGATCCTTCAAAGTAGATTGGATTGTAAGAACATCTAATCTAGCAGCACAAGTTTGTGTAACTACTTCCAACTCAAATCTGTCGATTTGTGTGAAACTCGAAAGTTTGTAAGATTAATTGAGTTAATTAATCGGGTTTAACATAGACCAGTATTTGGCTTGAACAGATCTGGGATGAGCCAGCTTTGAGTTGGTATTCTTGGTTTAGTTATCGGGTTCGTATAAATCCTTGAAACAGATCTGGAGAGTTGGAGTATTCCCGCGGGAATTGATCAGATGTGAGTGTTGGTCAGTGCTTGTGATCGCGCTCAGTTGTGGTGATGAGATCTGGTATCGCAGGTGTTCAGTTGTACGCAGCGTGTTTTTGTAGCGAGTAGCTAAACTACGTCATTTTGTTGGATCTGTTCCAGGGACCATCACATTTGGATTAGTTGGAATGACAGCGTTTTGATTTAGTGGGTGAGATTCAGATTTGAGTAGCGTTGGTCTTCAGATTTCGATAGGGTCTGAGTGTTTGTGATGCGATGCCTTGTAACATTTCAGATTCGAGTAGCGGGTGACGTGTCCAGATATGACAGTATACTCTGTGCGACGTCGTTTGGTTAAGTCGAGATCTGTTATGGCGTAGAGTCAGATCTGATGTGAGATTCAGATCCGAGTGGGAAGTCAGTTTTGAGACTTAAGTGTTGGTGGGTTCTGTTCTTCAGATTTGAGCAGATTTGACCTTTAAATAGAGGACTTTTCCTTCATTCCTTATTATTAAGCTTCGACATTTAGAATATTTCCAGATAGCGAATCCTGTCGCGATACCCTAGCTACTGTTCACCGAACCTTATCTTCTCCGATTGCCGATGGTAGACAGCTCCGACGGACGCGAGAGTGATAGCTTCAGGTAGCTTGTTGGGTAAGTGTTAAGATCCTACCTTGTGCTTCGTTTAGAGCCTTCTGTTGTGTTATAAGGGTAGGACAGATTTGGTGAGCTCGTAGCTCCCAATTAGTAGTTTCTGTGCTACTGTTCCTGAGCTAGAATCTGTGTTTGGCTTAGCAGGTGTGAGATCTGTGTTTCTCGGGACTGCTTTGTGGTAATTGTAGCTCAGAAGATTTGAGGTACGGATGTGAGCTTGTTTTACAGCTTTGGATTGAGCATGTGTGACTATGCTTGCTGCTGTGTATGCCTTGTATTGTTGTTTATGTTCTGTGTTTGACAATTTATTTGTTGCATACACGCATTGTCATATTGAGCTCAGATCTGTTTAAGCCATGCCTTGTTGTGTTGATCTGTGAGTATCAGGGTGCTTGTTTTGAGGACGATCGGTTAACTCCCGTATACCTCATCTCCTTGCAGGGATATGTTAGCCGCTATGAGCGGAGTGGGTAGCTCCCACATCTCATGAGCTATGCAACAGCAGGTTGAGTACTGTGTTTTGCACCTGATATCGTGTGTTGAGACGAGTGGGTAGCTCCCATATACTCACGCACCCCGTGTCCACCATTGTTCAGTTGATCGGATTCGTTTGTTGAGCAGTTCTTGAGATCCTTTGGCTCCCTGATTTCGATTGTGCCTTGTTTTCATGCATAGCATTTGCATATTATCTGTTGCTTTGTAATTGTGTTTTATGCCGCTCTCCGTACTGGGGTTTGACCCCATGTCCCTCTGGGGCTTGGTTGTTCCTTCTGTTTGTTGTTCAGGTTTCCCAGGTTACTGAGCTGGTCGTGGAATTGACCCAGCTGGAGGTGCCCCAGGAGGTGGTTAGAGTGTCCCAGTTAGCGTATAGAATATATGTATCAGTACTGATAGCCAGGGGGATACCCTGTGCTTTGTTGTACTCAGTTGTAGTCTAGGTGTTCTTGTATTTGATATATGTTGTACTGTTGTACTGTGTGTTTGTAAACTGGGATATTTTGAGTATTGTTATATTTTAAATTATGTAATTTTTCCTTCAGGCCAAAAGAGAACATTTTAACCACTATTTTATTGCTTCCGCTATTGTTTGCGTGGTTTTACTCTAAGTTGAGCACGAGGCCTGACATTTTTTGTACCACAGATTAAGCTGGGATAAGCTCGATTTCTTTTGATCACACTTGAGTCTAGGCACAGTGTTGCTTGTTGCATGTGCATGACTATGTGATATAATTTTTGTTGTGTGACCTACCCTCTTAGTACCTTCGTAGATGCCGCCTAGATGTAGGGGTAGAGGTAGAGGGTAGTTTCAGGAAGAGTCCGAAGGTCAGAACGAGGAAATGCAGCATAGTATTCCTCGTTGTGGTCGTGATAGACAGGTTGAGATTGAGGTAGATGAGCTGGCAGCCCGTGTGGACGACATGGAACTGGTGATGGTGAGTTTTCAACGGATGAATCCTCAGATGTTTAATAGCGATAAGTCTAGTTCCGATGCGGAGTCCTGGTTGCAGCACATTACCGGGTTGTTTGACCGTGTCAGGTATGACGACGAGCGTAGGCTGAGTTTGGCTACGTTTCAGTTAAGGAGAGGTTCCGAGCGTTGGTGGAGAGGCGCTTCGAGGACTCTCGAGGAGACAGGTGTAGGGATTACATGGAGCAGCTTTTGTACTGCCTTTTGTCAGGAGTACGTCCCGGAATCCTTTGTGAACGCCAAGGAGCGTGAGTTTGATAACCTGGTGCAGGGAACTATGTCCATGGGAGAGTATGCCCGGAGGTTTTCTTCTCTTCTTGCATATGTTCCGCATGTTTCTGGCCATGAGCGGGCGAAGAGGAACAAGTTCTTGGATGGACTGAATGAGTAGTTGTATTCTTTGGTGTTGGCGGGTTCACCGACGAGTTATGCGGATGTGGTGGACAAGGCTATGGATATTGAGGAAGGACTGCAGAACCGTAGGTCTCGAGTTAGGCCGCAAGTGGTGCAAGGTAACCGTCCCATGGTTTCGGGGGTGCAACCTTCCCAGTCTGTGCAGTCATCCCAGTCACCCCAGCAGCAGGTAGCCCAGCAGCCTGGACAACATAGGTTTATACCTTGTGGTCGTCATTTTAAGAAGAATTCAGGTTCTAGTTCTTCTGGCTCGGGTAGTTCTAGCAGCGGTAGTAGTTCCAAGGTTGAGTTTTGTGGCCAGTGTGGAGGAAAGCAGTATAGGCCGTTTCAGCAGCCTGGTCCTTCGCGATTTGGACAGTCTTCCCAGCCCCAGTTTTTTGGACCCCAGTTTGCCCAAGTGAATGCCATGACGATGGAGCAAGCGGAGGGCACACCAACAGGAGTGATCATAGGTACTTGCTTTGTTTTTTATTTTCCTGCGCATGTGTTGTTTGATACAGGAGCATCACATTCGTTAATTTCTGATGCATTTGTGGTTGAGCATGATTTGCATACCACTGTTTTGTGTGATTTTGTGTCTGTTGCAACCCTGTCGGCGTGAGCCTGTACTCCCAAGAGATTTTGTTGAATGGTATTCTTAGGTTTGGTGAGAACGTGTTGTTAGCCAACCTGATTAGGCTTGTGATGTGGTATTTCGATTGCATAGTGGAATGGATGTGTTGTCTGGTTATAGATCCATCGTGGACTGTTTCCATGGAGTTGTGTGTTTTAGGCCTCAGTCTGGTGAGAAGTGGGACTTCTATGGTGTTGATTCCCGATCAAAGATTCCTTTAGTCTCTGCAATGGAGATGTTTATCATGTTGTCATTGGAGAATGCTGGATTTATGATCTATGATTTGGATGCGTCTTCTTCTTCACGCATAGAGCTTAGTGACGTTCTCGTTGTTCGTAATTTCCCGGATGTGTTTTCGGAGGAGATTCCTGGTTTTCCTCCGAAGAGGGAGATAGACTTCAGCATTGAGTTGGTACCTGGTACAGCTACTATTTCGAGAGCTCCGTATCATTTAGCGCCTGATGAGTTGAGGGAGCTTAAGGTTCAGCTTAGCGACTTGCTGGAGAAGGGTTTCACTAGGCTGAGTATGTCTTCGTGGGGAGCGCCTATCTTGTTTGTCAAGAAGAAGGACGGGTCGACGAGGATGTGCATTGATTTTAGACATTTGAATAAGGCAAAAGTAAAGAATAAATACCCTTTGCCGATGATCGATCACTTGTTTGATCAGCTTCAGGGTTCGGCTGTGTTTTCTAAGATCGATCTACGTTCGGGGTACCATCAGTTGCGCATTCGATAGCAAGATGTTGCAAAGACTGCTTTTCGTACGAGGTACAGGCATTATGAGTTTTTAGTTATGCCTTTTGGTTTGACGAATGCCCCGGCAGTTTTCATGGATTTGATGAATCGAGTCTTTAGGGAGATCATCGATCGGTTTTTAATTGTGTTTATCGATGACATTTTGGTGTACTCGAAGACTTCGATGCAGCACAAAGAGCATTTGAAGTTGGTTCTTCAGACGCTTTGAGACTCGCAGTTGTATGCTAAGTTCTCCAAGTGCGAGTTTTGGTTGGACAGAGTGGTGTTTCAAGGTCATGTTGTTTCAGCTGTAGGTATTTATGTGGATCCCAGTAAAGTTGAGGCAGTTGTTAACTGGGAGCGTCCCAAGAATGTTGCTGAGATTTGTAGTTTCTTTGGTTTGGCGCTATTATCGTCGCTTTATAGAGGGATTCTCTAGTATAGCTAAGCCAATGACGCATTTGACTCAGAAAGATAAGAGATTTGTTTGGACTGAGTAGTGTGAGAACAGTTTTCTGTTTCTCAAAGATAAGCTAACTTCACCGTCTGTGTTAGCTTTGCCGTCAGGTTCAGGTGGTTTTGTGGTTTGTGCAGATGCTTCCTTGAATGGATTGGGTTGTGTGTTGATGCAGAATGGTCGAGTCATTGCGTATGCTTATCGTCAGTTGAAACCGCATGAGACTCGTTATCCAGTTCATGATTTGGAGTTGGTAGCAGTGGTTTTTGCCTTGAAGATTTGGCGCAACTATCTGTATGACGAGCAGTTTGTGGTGTATTCAGACCACAAGAGCCTTCAGTATCTGTTTTCTCAGTCAGATTTGAACATGAGACAGCGTAGATGGATGGAGCTGCTTAAGGATTTTGATTGTTAGATCCAATATCAGCCTGGTAAGATGAATGTAGTTGCTGATGCGTTGAGCAAAAAGGCTCAAGTGGCGATGTTGGCTTCGTTGCAGATTTCGAAGGTCCATGAGCATCTAAGCACTACTGGTTGGCGATTTTACCCAGGTGAGGATTATGTTGTGGTGTCTTCTTTCCAAGTTGAGCCACAGATTGTTGCGAATGTTAGAACAACTCAGAGAACAGATCCATCTATTCATGAGTTGAAGCTGAATGTGAGAGCTGGACAGTTAGAGGATTATTCTGTCTCGTCTGATGGTTTTTTGAGATTTCGTGGCAGGTTGGTTGTGCCAAATCTGATCGATTTGAGGGATGAGATTTTGAGAGAAGCGCACTGTAGTAGTGTGAGACCTGATTTTGTATTAATGATTAATTGTTGGATTAATCGGTGGATTTGGAGATTTTGTGGTTTAGATCTCTGTTTTGTGTTGCATTTTCGGGTTCCTTTTCGTGTATTGAGCAATTCTGGATGTTTCGTGTTTTTGAGTTTTTGAGACGAAATCTGGTTTGTGGACTAGCAGCTGGTCGGTGGCAAAAACAGTCGTAGCTTGTTTTGGTAGCGCAAGGCTTGAAACGCCGTCGTTTGAGACGTTGCGCCTGGTGGGTC
>KV015030.1:19194-31161 GCA_001598015.1 Dorcoceras hygrometricum | reverse complement strand
GGGATGAACCGAATGTTCATCCGTTGGACCCGGGCCCGTTGGGCCGATCCAAGTCTATTGCTTGTCTACTTAATGTAGACTTAGGAGGCTTTGATAAAAAAAACATTAATCAAAACTCTTAACCCTAACCCTAGCTCTAAGTGGCCGCCTCCCTCCTCTCCCCAAAAGCCGTCGCCGCCGCCCGCAGCCCGAATGTTCATCCGTTGGACCCGGGCCCGTTGGGCCGATCCAAGTCTATTGCTTGTCTACTTAATGTAGACTTAGGAGGCTTTGATAAAAAAACATTAATCAAAACTCTTAACCCTAACCCTAGCTCTAAGTGGCCGCCTCCCTCCTCTCCCCAAAAGCCGTCGCCGCCGCCCGCAGCCGCCTCGCCCGCCGGAATTTGTTCCGGCCAACTTGACGAGGAGAATCCGTCCGTGCCGATCTCGTCAGGCCTTCTAGTGCAGGCTGACGAAGGAGTCTCCCTTCCGGTCGTGGACCTGATTGACGTAATCTACCGCCGCCTACCGTGAAGTGCCGGTTTCCTCGCGAAACTGGTCGGAGCCAGGCACGAGTTACCAGCAAGGTAATCAACAAAACACCCTATGAATGGTTCATAGTTTGCTTGTTTATGAATTGTATTGATCGTCTCCCGGCCCAATTTTTGTTCTTCCGCTGCCTCGCCGGGAGGCGTGATCCGGATCCGCCACGGACTCACCCAACAAAAAACAGAATCAAAATCTATGTGATGGCTGTTGCTGATTATGGATGATGCCATTGTCGTCGAAAAGTGAGTAAAGAATGCCTGAAAAGTATACTCAAGAGAGTACGAGAATACGAGAAAACAAATTTTCAAGGTAAGAGACAATGAACAGTGTACCGTAATATATATGGAATACGAAAAGTTACAAACTAGGGAACGGTGTAGATGTGACTTTTGGAATGATGACAAATCCACGTGTCACATATCCAACGGCGCGTACTATTTTGGAAATGATTTAGAAAGATATTTTCCAAATATTATAATCGTACAGAGTAAAAGATTTGTTAAAAAGATTTAATCGAACATAATATTTTCAAGGAATATTTGCAAAAGAATTATTTTAATCGTAGAGAACGCGCGCCAAAAATATTTAGTCACAACTGCTGCATCTGGTTTTACAACATTGCAGCTGGTTTTTAATGTATCGCAAGGTAGACAAGATCTGGTCACAAATAAGTATCGACTATATATATGCAACATCTGAGTGTCCAGACGCAACATATTCAGACGACGTCACACTTAACAATCCAGATCTTGGTTCCCCCTGCGACTGGTACTTACCGCGACTGGTATATACGTGACTGGTATACATTGCGACTGGTATATTCGTGACTGGTATACATTGCGACTGGTATACTCTGCGACTGGTATACTCTTAACACAAAATGCTTCCCTCAGCTGATTGTCTACTGTTCCCCCTGAACACATGACTTGCAACTGGGTGAAGCGATGGCTAACAACCTGCATTATGTTTGTGCCCAGACAATCAAGGCAATTCAAGGAGACCTAAAACATTTATAAAATAAGAAAACTTAGCGTCGGGTAGAGGTTTGGTGAAGATGTCAGCAACTTGTTGCTCCGTCGACACATACTCCAACCGGACGTCCTTCTTTAGCACATGGTCTCTGATGAAATGATGCCTGATGTCGATGTATTTGGTTCTCAAATGCAGTACAGGGTTCTGGGTGATCGCTATCGAACTTGTGTTGTCACAGAGAATAGGAGCTTCGGAATCATCAATGCCATAATCCTTCAATTGATGTTGAATCCAGAGAATTTGAGCGCAACAACTGCCAGCAGCAAGATACTCTGCTTCGGCTGTTGACGTGGAAATTGATGTTTGCTTCTTACTGAACCAGGAGATTAGTCGATCCCCTAAGAATTGACATCTTCCACTTGTGCTCCTGCAATCAATCCTGCAACCTGCGTAATCTGCATCACTGTAACCTATTAGTTGAAAGCCTGAGTCTTTGGGATACCAAAGACCCACGTTGGAAGTACCCTTTAAGTATTTTAATATTCGTTTTACAGCAATGTAATGGGATTTCTTTGGCTCTGCTTGGAATCTATCACACATACAGACATCAAACATGATGTCTGGTCTGCTAGCAGTTAAGTATAGCAAAGAGCCTATGATACCACGATACAATGATACCTCTATGGCAGATCCAGCTTCGTCTTTATCCAATTTAATCGTAGAGCTCATGGGAGTCGCTGCTGCTGAACTATTTTCCATTCCAAATTTCTTCAGCAGTTCTTTTGTATATTTTGCCTGGTTGATGAATATACCATTCTCCAACTGGCGAACTTGTAAGCCCAAAAAGAACGTCAGCTCCCCCATCATACTCATCTCGAACTTGTCCTGCATCAACTTAGAGAACTTTTTGCACAGCTTGTGGTTAGATGACCCAAAGATAATATCATCTACATATATTTGAACTAACAGAATATTGTAATCTTTAATAAATTTAAACAATGTATTATCTACTGTGCCTATAGTGAATTGATGCTCAAGTAGAAATTTAGTGAGTGTATCATACCAAGCTCTGGGTGCTTGCTTCAACCCATATAGAGCTTTATCCAGTTTGTAAACAAAGTCTGGATGTGTATGATCTATGAAGCCAGGAGGTTGCAACATACACTTCCTCTGTCAAGACGCCATTTAGAAAGGTACTCTTGACATCCATCTGAAAGACCTTGAAGTCTTTATATGCAGCATATTCTAAGAACATACGAATGGCTTCTAATCTAGCTACTGGTGCAAAGGTCTCATCGAAATCTATTCCTTCCATTTGTCTAAATCCTTGTGCAACCAGCCTATCCTTATTTCTAGTTACTATGCCATCTTCATTCAGTTTGTTCCTAAAGACCCACCTAGTTCCTATAACTGGATGATTATTAGGTCTAGGTACAAGTGTCCATACTTTATTACGTTCAAACTGATTTAATTCTTCTTGCATTGCATCTATCCAGCTTGGGTCTGCAAAGGCCTCATCAATTACCTTAGGTTCTACTTGCGATAGAAATGCAGCGTCATCATGATATAGTTGGCCTCGTGTGCGAACAGGGGATTCGAAATTACCTATGACTTGCTCGGGTGGATGATTTTTGTTCCACCGGAGATCAAGTCCAATGGGATTTGTTCTTTGTTCCCCCTGTGTTGCTGGATGGTTTCCAACGGCTGGATTAGCAGACGCCATTAGATGTTGAGCATTGTTAATGTGTACATCTGCTTCCAGCTGGTAAGGAGTGCTTGCGACTGGTTGACCTGTCGTTGGTGAAGACATGCTTGCAGCTGGTACACCAGTCGTTGGTGAAGACATGCTTGCAGCTGGTTGTCCAGACGTTGATCTTGTGATGTTTGCGACTGGTTGCGCTACGTCTGGTTTCTCAATGTTCGTTGGCGCAACGTCTGATTGATTGTTGTCTGGTTGAACACTTGTCGCAACACCTCCAGCAGCTGGTGCACGTGGGGCATTTGGATCCTGCGACTAGTCCACGTTAGTTATATTAATAACTACTGGATTGCCTGGCAGATCCTGTTGAACATTGTTGTGCGTAGTGACCACTGCTGGTTGTTCTTCCACAGCTGAATATCTTTTTGGCACGTCGTCGTCGTCTGAATCCTCAAGACTTGTTGATTCCAGACGTGAACACAAGTCATGTAAACTTGCAACTGAATTGGACTTGAAGCTGGTTTCATCAAATACCACGTGAGCTGATTCCTCAACTGTCAAGCTTCGATTGTTGAAAACTCTATATGCTTTGCTCACTGATGAATATCCTAAGAATACACCTGCATCAGATTTAGATTCAAAGGCTGTTAGATGCTTCTTGCCATTATTATGAATGAAACATTTACATCCAAACACCCTGAAATAAGAAATATCAGGTTTCTTGCCATTCCAGATCTCATATGGGGTTTTATCGTGCATCCTATTAATCATAAATCTGTTTTGAGTGTAACACACTTTGTTAACTGCTTCTGCCCAAAATTTTTGAGAAATACCAGAATAAGCAATCATAGATCTAGCAGCTTCTTTTAAGGTGCGGTTTCTCCTTTCAGCTAACCCGTTTTGCTGAGGAGTTCTAGCTGCTGAAAGCTCATGCTTTATTCCTAAATCTTCCAAATAAGAAGTTAATTTAAAATTTAGAAACTCAGTACCGCGATCACTTCTTATCCGGTTGACTGAACAAGATCTATCATTTTGTAAACGTTTTAAAAGGCGTATCAGCTGGTCGGCGGTTTCAGATTTTTCTTTTAAAAACAACACCCAAGTATATTTTGAAAAATCATCAACTACTGCAAGGGTGTAGGACGTTCCCCCTAAGCTTGTTACTGAAATGGGACCAAAAAGATCCATATGTAAAAGCTCAAGGAAACGGGAAGAACGTTTTCCGCCTTTATTTTTGAAAGTTGATTTAATATTCTTACCAAGCTGACAAGCTGCACAGATCTTATCCTTAGAAAATTTTAATTTGGGCATACCAGAGACCATATCATGCTCACTCAACTTAGCAAGTGTTTTGAAGTTTAAATGGTTCATTCGTTGATGCCACAACCAACTCTTGGAAGAGTCAGCTGTAAGACAAAGCTGTTCAGACTTCAACTGCTCTGACCAATCGATAACGTAGGTATTCCCCGAACGTTTACCTACCAATACAGTCAGACCATTTCAGTTCTGAACTGTGCACGTGTGTTGTTGAAAGTTAACTATGTAACCTTTATCACATAGCTGACTGATACTAATCAAATTATAGCTAAGATTATCAACAACCAATATATCTGAGATAGAAATGTTACCATGGGTAAGCTTGCCCTTACCCACAGTGTTACCGTGTGCATTATGACCAAAGACTATTTTCGATCCTTTGTGTGGAACAACATCTGTCAACAGCTTTGGGTTTCCTGTCATATGGCGTGCGCACCCACTATCCAAATACCAAATAATTGCGTCTTCCGTAGCTTTGTACCTGTTACCCTGCAGTCATACAAGCAAATTTTGGTACCCAATTTTACTTGGGTCCAGATTGGATTACCCTTTTCGGGACCCATACTTGAATTACTTTCACAGTTTTCCCAGTATTCGGATCTACAAAAGTCTGTGCATAATTACGGTGAGATCTGTTGAGTTTTGATTTCACATTTTGACTATATGAATCTCTCCTTGGCTGAGTATTTTTCCAACCAGTTTTTACCTTCTTTGACCTACGCCACGGCTGGTTAGGAACAAACGGTTTTGACCAGCTTTCGCTTTGTCTTTGTCCAGTTTGTTCTTTAGCCAGCTAGGCTTGGAGCTCTCAGGTTTTGAAAAGCCAATACCAGCTTTTCCATTATCGTTCAACTTGGGAGAGTTCTGGTCATCATATTTTATCGACTCAAGACAATCATATATCACATTGGCTTTGACAAAGCTCATTTTATTGAACTTGTCATATGCTGATTGTGATTGAGTACTTGTCTCTCCTTCACTGCATTCACTACTATTGAATCCCAAACCAGACTTATCATTGGCTAGTTTTTGACTCTCGTGCAGTTTGTGAAGAGATCGAGAAGACCGATTTCAGACGCTCACTACTTGCTTCAATATTTCGATTTCAGCTTTGAGCTCACTGGTCACATTTTTCAACACATCATTCTCAGCTGTTAGCTTACTTAGCTCGATTTTCAAACTTTCAGTGTCACCAGGTTCAACAGCACTTGGTTCGACTGAGCTATTTTTCAAATCAGCATTTTCAGCTTTCACTTCCTCGAATGAGTGAGAAAGCTTCCTATACTCTTTGACCATGTCATTTAGTGCTGTGACAAGGTCTTCTCGTGTAAATTCAACATTGGAAAAATTGAATACCTCGTCATCAGCCATCTGGTCAGCCATGAGACAATGAACTTCCTCCTGTTCATTGTCACTTGAAGAAGAACTGCTGCTGGATGAATCTGAGTCAGTGTCTGCCCAGCTCTTGGTACTTTCCTCATCCATCAATACTTTACGGTCATGCTTGCGGCTGGGTCTCTTGTCACTTTTCATCCTCATTCGCCTATCCTTGGATCGCTCCTTGGATCTGTCCACAGCTCTATCATCATTCTTTTCATCTCTGTTGTATCGATCCTCCTTATATCTATCATCAGCTCTCTTATCATCTCGCTTGTATCTATCAGCTGATCTCTTGTCGTCTCTGGATCGATCCTCCTTCCTTGGCCTATTGCAGTCAGCTGAAAAGTGCCCTGGACGATCACAGTTAAAGCATTTCATATCAGCACTTACTTTATCAGATTTATGAAAATTACTGTAAGGAGAGGAAGGGTTGAAAGATCTTCTCATGAATTTCCCAAACTTCTTTACGAAGAGGGACATAACGTCGTCGCTGAATTGTTCTGCAGATTTGCTTGTGCTAGGAGAGCACTGTTCAGTCGTTGTAGTTGCTGCTAAAGATTTCGTCGGCTGGGATGTTGATGGTACTTCAGATCTTGTCACGAGTTCAAATTCATATGCCTTTAAGTTTGCGAACAGATCGTGAAGCTCCAGCTTGTTCAAATCCTTTGATTCCCTCATCGCCATAGTTTTTACATCTCACTCTCTGGGCAATGATCTCATCACTTTCAGCACCAACTCTCTGTTGCTGTATTCTTTTCCCAGACTGTTCAGCTCGATCACTATTGCACTGAAGCGCTCGTCAAATTCAGTCATTGTTTTGCCGTCTTTCATTTTGATGGACTCGTACTTTTTGCTGAGCAACCGTCAGCTTGTTCTCCTTCGTCTCATCACTTCCTTCGCATATCTGGACCAACTTTTCCCAGATGTCTTTGGCTGTGGCGCAGGTTTTGATTTTGCTGAACATGTTTTTGTCCTTGTCCAGCGTCTTGTATAGGATGTCCCTGGCCACATTGCCCAAGTTAGCTTTCTTCTTGTCATCATTTGTATATTCATGTTTGGCTTTCTCAAGAAACTGAGGCTCTCCATTTGTTACAGCAACCGCCAGATTGGGCTTCACTATCTTCAATGGCCCTTCAGTAACAACAGTCCACATCTCATCATCCATAGCAGCCAGATGCGCCTGCATGCGAATCTTTCAATCATCGTAGTCCTCTCTGGAGAACAAAGGAATCTTGTTTTGAGAAGTAGACATATTTATAAAATAACGCACAAACAAATACTGTTCAATAACTGAGAAGCGCCTGCTCTGATACCAATTGATGGTCCCAAAAATAGGATCAAAACAAGTACAGAAGTTCAGAAGGGGGGTTGAATGAACTCCTTCGATTTTAAAATTTTCAAATTCTTTTCAAAAATGTTTTACACGCGCTGCTTATCTCAGTTAAATGAAAATATCTCGGCTAACTAAAAAGTGCGGAATGAAGCCGATTAATTTGTGAACAGTAAGCTATAAATAAATAAGTGCGTAAATGTAAAGAGTAGGATCAAGAGTTTGTTTCTGGAAGTTCGGATATTAATATCCTACGTCTCCCCTTCTTCCTTTTTCAGGAAGGATACACTAGAAGATTTGATGTACACAGTCCTTCTGCAGACACCCGATCACACAAGCCTCACTTGTATGAACTCCTAGTATCTCCACAACAATCCACGCAGACGCAGCTGCTGGTTTACAACACTTATCAATATTTTCAAACGGCTTTTTGAGAAGCCCATTTGTTACAGACTCAACTAAATAACAAAAGTGAATACAAGTTCTGTGAGACTGTAAAATCCTCTGGTTTCTAAACAAAGAAACACGATTCAACACTATGAACCAGAGGATGACTTGAAGGTAAATCAATGAATAACAATGGTTGTGTTCTTCAAGTCTTTGAGCTTTTTGAAAATGCTTCAATAACGAATAGCTCGAAAATTCAATTTGGCAGAGTTTTTGCAATAGCGAGAGCGAAGGATGTTCTTCAAATCAAAACTGCTGGTATTTATAGTCTTCGCTCAACGATCATTTTCATCTGTTAAGGAAACAAAATCCTTTTTGAAATTCTGATTATTCATAACCGTTATTCTCTACTCCACTACAAGGTAAATTGTACACTGTCAGAGCTAATTTGTCGATCTTCATATCTGTGCAATAACCGTAAAACAACCTCTGTGAATGCGTACTATTTACCCAAAATAGTACCAACGTTGTCTCCTAAATTCCAGGAAATTTGTACGATTCTGTTAATCTTTTCCAATTTGAGTAAACAATCGTATTTGAATTTCTTTATCGCTTGCGCCTGAAATTTCTTCATCCTTGTTTAAAATCTTGCGACTGGAAGACGCTTGAAAACATGCAACGACTGGTTTTCTTTAACGCGTGCGTTATTCCAGCGACTGGATTCACAAAATACTGTAGCTCTCGACTGGTTCCAATACGCTGTCGTTTCAACTTATTCAAACGACATCGTTTCCAATATAGCCTCGACTGGTTAAATAATACTGTAGCTCTCGTCTGGATGTACAAACCACTGTAGCTCTCGACTGGTTTTGAAAGCCATCGACTGATTCCAATATGCCGTCGTTCCAACTTATTTAACCGCTGTCATTTTGCAATCTTTATCACGATACGCTAACACTCAAATACTTGCGTCTGATTCAAGATCACTGTAGCTTGCGTCTGGTTATGAGAACGCTGTAGCTTGCAACTGATTATAAACACACTATAGCTTGCGTCTGGTTGTAACCATCAACTGGTTATACTTCACTGTAACTTGCGACTGATTCGATACCAAAGATTAATTCACTGTAGCCCTTTTCTGATTTACTGTAGCTGGCGACTGGAAAACCCAACAACTAAAATCCAACTATCGAAACCCTGTAAGATCATCGTCTGAGTAAACCTGTCGTTTGTATTCTCAAATAATGTTATCAACGTCTGAAAGATCCTGATTTAACTTGTCATTTTGTTATCACCAAAACCATAAATTTTATCCTATCAAATATGGCTACATCAAAATATATTTTTGTAAACATAAACATCTAAACACAATATTAAACTCATCGAATACGTCACAAAACCAAATATTACTTGCTTCAATTTGAAGTTGAACGTAAGGCGACCTCCGATGAGAATTGACACCACGAGCAATCAAAATTTCATCTAAAAACCAGGAAGTTTTTGGCTTTTTTCTCCCTATAACCCTACTCGACCTACTTTCTCTAATTTTTTTTTCAAATGTGAATAGGGTTTGGGGCGAGGGTCTCTCCTTTTATAAAAGAAATTTGAACTATAAAAGTGTTAAAAATTTTAAAAATACTATTATAATTTCCTTTTTTTTAATAAAAACATGACTCTAAATATTATAAATGATAAATAATGTTTTAAATGAAAATTGAAATTAAAATTAATTTTTTTTATATATAACAATATTTCAATAGATACCGTTGAAGGCCAAATTTTATTAAAATTTTTAATATAAAAATTTATCATGTGATGGATAATTGAAGTTTTGGTGAAGACAAAAGATCGTCTAGGTAATTCAGGTCAGAGATTAAATGATCAGATCAGATCAGAGCTTACTGTTTTACTTATTCAGATCAGATCGGAGCTAAGCTGAGTAAAGACAATCAGGTCAAGATATTCAGATCAGAGTTTGGCTGAATCAGTTTAGGTCTTCATATCATCTTAGGAAAATCCCTGCTCAGGGGAACGGTTTAGGCATTCAGATCAGGTGCTCACATCGGATGATCATCTCAGCTTAGAGCAGTTCAGCACAGAGAAGTCGGCTTGCAATATATTCTTAACCAGTTTATATGAGATTTTTTTTATTTAAGGAAAAATCTCTCCATTCTATTCAGTTTCTCAGCTTAGAAGACTTGATAGAACAAGCTAAGAGTTTCGACTTAGACCAGATCAGATTAGAAGCAATCAGCTCGGAGACTATCAGCTTAGAACGTCTATAAGCTCAGATCAATGAACTTTAGGGTACGACCAGATTTTGAGATACTGTATCCCACTATTAGCTTGATTTGATGTGTTGAATTCTCAAGATCTCTTATAGTCGTCGGGACTAATTTTAGCAAATTCAAGATATGCCAAAGATCTGGTATTAATCGAGAATGACTGAATGTATGCTAAAAGAGGAAAGCATTTAATGAAGTCGTATGAAGAACAGTACAATCATTAAATACCCAGCAGACAAATCCTTTGGATCTATAATATGTGTCTACGGTTAACATTTATTACCATTGGATCCCAAAGAGTATAACTTGGAGAAGCTAATCAGTTCACACTTAGATGCGACACAGATATTCTACGAACCTTAGCAACTGTTGGGATCGAAAACCGGGGGCGTTCGTGAGCTCTGTAACAACTCACGTAGGCTCTCACACAGCCTATCAAACCCGTAAGTTACGTGTATTTTTAAATTTTAGGAGAAACCAGCACGCAACTTGTGAAACCAGATCGATGTCAAGCTGGACCAACAGCTTTGCGAGCTGGTCCGGATTATCAGCTGCTCTGCGAGCTGCTTTATCGCATACGATCTGGTAAATCTTGAGCTGCAATAGCTCAGTGTTCTTGAATATTAGCGCACCGAGATACAGATTGAGTTATGAGTTAAAATCATGCGAAAACAACTCAAACTGAACTCTTATAATCGAAAGCTCTTTAAATAGTTTTAAGCGAGGTTAACAAATATGCAATGCATGAATGTAAATGCGTAAAGCTGTAAATAAAATACGCTGCGATTTGTTTATGGAAGTTCGGAGCTGAATCTCCTACGTCTCCCATTCTTCCTCAATGGGAAGGTTTCCACTAGAAGACTTTGATTACAATGACCCTCGCTGCAACCCACTCCTACGACCAGCAGCCACAGGAAATCCTAGCCACACCACTGCACATCAGCCCGCAAGCTGCGTGCGTCTAACTCACTTCTTTTACACTTCTGTGAGAAAGGCTACACACACTTCTTTAACGTCTCAGTGCGAAAGACAACTAGACTTTTTTAACTTCTCCGTCCAAAGACTACAATGGAGAGTTTTTAATTTACATTCACTCTAATCTGTTACGCTCAACTCTCGAATATGAGTGCATGTGAATGTGTATGAGATTCACAGTGTAAGTGCAATCTCTTGAAGATGAAATCTCACACACTGGGAAGTGCTCCTGTCTGAGCTGGTTGTTCTGTTATCTTCCTATGGTTGTGCTTTCTTCTATTTTTCTGTTCTAGATTTGCTCAACACTCTCTCTGTTAATTTTTTTTCGAATCTTCTTATGTTTCATTGCGCCTGATATATAAAGCCTCATGTTTAGATTTGTCCGTTGGACACAAAGTTGTAGCCGTCTGATTGCTTCTGACAGATTTGTACTTTATGTCCTTTTGCTTTTAATGCGTTGCAAACCTTTATTTGACTTGAGCTCTTTGTTAGAGTAGATGCCCAACAAGCCAACTTGTGGCGTGTGGGTTCATAGACTCTTGTATATGACAATCTTTATATATGATATTCGCATTTGTTTATGGCATTCTTTACTTTCATTGTGTTGTATGATGATTAACAATTGCGTTGAGTAAAGACCTAGAATACACTATAGTGTACGTTAGATGTGATAGTGGGTATGACGGCTATCATGAAACACATCTAATAGTCACTGTGTATTCTGAATTAGTTCCTAGTCGATTGGGCCGTCAAAATGAGGATAAGGCCGCCCGAGCTTGAGACTAGTATCTGCGATGCGAAGTACCATGTTTCATTGGTAGGGAACATTGTGATGTTCTGAGCATGCAGATAGATAGAGACCTGGTGATCTATCGAACTACCCTCGTTCAGACTTTCCAAGTGGTTACCATTTGTCGAGTGGATTAGTCCGAGGTCTTGGTTGTACTGATTAGTCCTCACGACTCGAAACGTCATTGAGACTCTACATGATAGGCGTCTCACTTTGACCCGTTTGCCGACTCACTTGGGGTCATTAGGCGGCGGGATTGGGTGAGATCCCGATGCATGTAGGAGTCGATGCTTCGTTGTCGA
>KV015029.1:236545-247148 GCA_001598015.1 Dorcoceras hygrometricum | reverse complement strand
TGGCCAGAGTACTAGAAGTGTTTTAGGTAAATGGGTTTACCTAGTTACACTCATGATGTCACTATTCAATCTCCAAGATGTATGCATAGCTATCGGATCTATAACGACTCTCGATTTACCAATGGTCGTTGATCTGATCGGGATATATAGATTGAAAGGACCGTACTGTATGCTAACCACGACCAACTGGTTCTTGCAGACACTATCAGTGATACCTAGGGGATCATGGGACGATGTTGCTAGACGCTCTTACCATGATCCGATGGGCAAGTCCGGAATTGTGATTCCGGAGCCACAATGGTTGTGGGTCCACGGCTAGCTGTATCCCTGAACCATTGAGGGTCACACAAGTACTGGATTCGAGATTCCCGCACGGAAACTAGGCTCAATATGTTGAGCACTTGAGGAGGATTTTGGGGAGTGCGACTTCCTAAAAGTCAACAGGGGTCAAATCGTGATTTCCCGCTGTTGAGGGGCAAAACGGTCATTTTGCACTGGGGTTCTGAAAAATGGTTTTTCAGATCATAGTATTCAGTTTTGGAAACTGAGTCGATCGGTCCGATCTGATCGACGATCGGAGTTACGATGAAGTCACGGTGATAGGGATGAACCGAATGTTCATACGTTGGACCCGGGCCCGTTGGGCCGGTCCAAGTTTATCACTAGTCTACTTAATGTAGACTTGGAGGATTTAATCAAAACACTTGATTACACAACCCTAGCCCTAGCATCTAAGTGCGCCGCCCCTCCTCTCTCTAATATCGCCGCCGCCGCCGCTTTTGCTCCGCCGCGCCCCCGCCCTTCGCCTGAATTTGTTCCGACCAACTTTTCGAGGAGTTTCCGTCCGTGCTGATCTCAGGCCTTCTAGTGCAGGCTGACGAAGGAGTCTCCCTTCTGGTCATGGACCTGATTGACGTAATCTACCGCCGCCTACCGTGAAGTGCCGGTTTCCTCGTGAAACTGGTCGGAGCCAAGCGTCCAGACGCCAGCAAGGTAACTGACTGAACACCCTATGAATGGTTCATATTTTGTTTTTATAGAATTGTATTGAACGTTTCCCGGCTTAATTTTATTCTTCTGCTGCCTCACCGGGAGACGGGATCCGGATCCGCCACGGTTCCCCAACACACTGAACCTTAACCATAGGGATACTACGGTTCCTCAGCTTCCTAATTTCCCTAAGAAGAATCTTCTTGGGTCTTTATTCATAGCTCAAGTCTGGTTCTAAGTCAATCGGCTCAACACTTAGTATATGCGATGGGTGGGGAACATACTTCCTCAAGGCTGATACGTGAAATACATTATGCACTGAGGACAGATGTGGCGGCAGGGCTAGTCGATAAGCCATCGTCCCTACCTTGTCCAGAATTTCATAAGGACCAATGTATCTAGGGCTCAGCTTTCCCTTCTTACCAAAATGCATCACTCCTTTCATTGGAGCTACTTTCAATAAGACGTGATCACCGACTTCAAAATTCAGCTCCCTTCGTCTATTGTCCACATATCTCTTTTTTCTGCTTTGAGCAGCTTTCATTCTTTCCCTTATTTTCCTAACAGCTTCTGCTGTTTGCTCAACCACATCTGGTCCTAAATCAGCTCGTTCTCCCACTTCATCCCAATGGAGAGGCATTCTACACTTGCGTCCATAAAGTGCTTCATAAGGAGCCATCTGTATCGATGCTTGAAAACTGTTATTATATGCAAATTCTACCAACGGTAGTTTCAGATCCCAACTTTCTGAGAAGTCTATAATATATGCTCTAAGTAAATCTTCCAAAATTTGAATCACCCTTTCTGATTGTCCATCCGTCTGGGGGTGAAAAGCCATGCTAAAGGTCAACCGTGTACCTAAAGCTCTATGTAAACTCTTCCAGAAGGCGGACGTGAACTTGGAATCTCTATCAAATACTATCAAAAGGGGAACACCATGAAGTCTTACTATCTCCTTTACATATAACTCTGCGTATCTACTCACATCATACGTTGACTTTACTGGTAAAAAGTGAGCAGATTTCGTAAGCCTATCTACTATAACCCAAATATAATTATATCCTTGGGTAGTCCTGGGCAGTCCAATTACAAAAACCATAGCTATACATTCCCACTTCCACTCTGGGATGGGCAACGGCTTCAACAATCCCGCGGGTCGTTGGTGTTCAGCTTTACCAGCTGGCATGTTAAGCATTCTGAGACAAATCTAGCGATGTCTCATTTCATTCCTGGCCACCAATACAGCTTTTGGAGGTCCTTATACATTTTAGTGCTTCCGAGATGCACAGAGTATGGAGCTGAATGAGCTTCTGCCATCAAATCTAATCTCAAAGTGTCGACTTGGGGCACCCAAATTCTATTCTGAAATCTGATTACTCCACCTTCTGAAAAGTAGAGGTTGTTGCCTATTTCTTTATCTTGTTTGATCCATTGCTGAAGTTGCTCGTCTTTTGGTTGTCCCTCATGAATCTGATCCATCAGATTTGATCTTATGGAGAGATCTGCTAAAATCACTGCGTTACCACTAGGCACTATTTCTAATTCAGATTTCTCAATATCACACGCCAATGGTCTCTGGACAGATAGCTGGGCCAATCCAACGGATTTTCTACTCAAGGCATCAGCAACCACGTTGGTCTTCCCTAGATGGTAGCTGATCGTGCAATCATAATCCTTTACCAACTCCAGCCATCTCCTCTGCCTCATGTTCAACTCCTTTTGGGTGAAAAAGTATTTGAGGCTTTTGTCATCCGTGAATATTTCACACTTTTCCCCATACAGATAATGTCTCCAAATTTTCAACGCAAACACTACAGCTGCCAGCTCCAAGTCATGCATGGGATAATTCTTCTCATGGTTTTTCAGCTGTCTGGATGCGTAGGAAATCACTCTACGGTCCTGCATTAGCACCGCATCCAAACCCAACTCGGACACATCTGTGTAGATAACAAATTTCCCTTGATCAGATGGCATGGTTAATACAAGGGCTTCAATTAGCGCTTGCTTCAACTGCTCAAAGCTGACTTGACATTCTGGAGTCCATTCAAACTTTATCAGCTTTGTAGTTAGCGAAGTCAAAGGGACAGCTATCTTCGAAAATCCTTTAATAAAACGCCTATAGTATCCAGCTAAACCCAGAAAACTCCTAACTTCTGAAACAGATCTTGGTACTGGCCAGTCGTGAACGGCTTCCACTTTCGTTGGGTCTACCTCTAGTCCATCTTTAGATATAATGTGACCTAGGAATGCTACCTTTTCCAACCAGAAGTCACATTTACTGAATTTGGCAAACAGCTGCTTATCCTTCAAAGTCTGGAGCACTATTCTCAAATGGTTCACATGCTCGATTCTGGTCTTGGAATATACTAAGATGTCATCGATGAACACGACTACAAACTGATCTAAGAATGGTTGGAAAACTCTGTTTATCAAATCCATAAAAGCTGAGGGGGCGTTAGTAAGTCGAAAGGGCATTACCAAAAACTCATAATGGCCGTATCGTGTTCTAAAGGCAGTCTTATAGACATCTGCTGACTTAACCTTCAACTAGTGGTAGCCCGACCTCAAATCGATCTTAGAGAAAACTGCAGATCCCTTCAGCTGATCAATCAGATCTTCAATCCTAGGAAGGAGATATTTATTCTTAATCGTCAACTTATTCAACTCTCTATAATCTATACACAGTCTTAAACTCCCATCTTTCTTCTTAACGAACAAAACAGAGGCTCCCCATGGCGAAGTACTTGGTCTAATAAATCCTTTCTCCAACAGATCTTGTATCTGTTCCTTTAATTCCCTCATTTCCGATGGAGCAAGGCGATACGGTGGCTTAGAAATTGGTGCTGCTTCGGGTATTAAATCAATTGAAAATTCCAGCTCCCTATCAGGTGGCAATCCACGTACATCCTCTGGAAACACTTCAGGAAATTCATTTACTATTTCTACATCTGAAAGTTGAGGCTTACTAGCAACTGCTAAGGATGACAGGCTTATCAAAAATCCTACTCCTCCTTTCCTCAAACTACTCTACGACAAACGGGTCTGTTGTGCCACTGAATTATCTTGGCTTTTGTCTTTGAAATCTTTCCTGAGGGTCATCGTGACTTGGCCCTCTGCTACTTGAAGATTGGCCATTGCCTCTACTCGATTGTTCTACCAACAGTCTTAACAGCTGGGCAATGCTAGCATTACTATCGGGGTTGGATTCATATACTAGGATATTTCTTCTTCCTCGACCAGATATCTTAATCTATAGCCCAAAATCCACCACATAAGAACATCAGAACATGCAAAAGTCAAAAGATACATGCTCTAAAACATAAAAGAAAACTCACTGCTCCGGAGAAACGATCGACGAAATCTGTTCCAGCTGGAAATGTGTGTGTTTATCTCAGGACCATGCTATGATGCCAAGTTTGTAGCACCCAAACCCCATGGGGCCATGAATTTAAAGAAATAGAAATATAAGACAAAAATGAAGGGCTGAATTGAATTGTAGCAAGCTGTATTGCCTTGCCAAGAAAATACGAAGAATAAACAGTTGGCGCCAAGTAGAAAAATTAAAATTTCAATATCAGATTTCAAGTTACAAAATGCAATTGTGAATTACAACTACTGGAACTCTGTTTGAATTCACTATTGTTGTAATAGATCTTAATACTGATTGGAAAAAGATCAAAAACAACAACAACAAAGCAGACGTCGCGGAACCGCTGGCCTTTTGATAAACACCCACACACCACAGCTGATTCAGATCCCTTCTCCCGTCTGCCCCGAAACTAACTCACCTGCACCAAGAAAGCTAGTGAGCCTAGGGGCTCAGCAAGCAAAACTGAGAATAACAAGAGCACAATATGGGCAGGCGCAATACATACAATAACATAGTTTAAAGGAAGACATTTTAAACATAGCTGTTCGTAACATCTGATATGGGAGTACTCAGATCCCAACATTTAATTCTTTAGACTTATGGCTCATAAGTTCCACTTAGGTCCCGTTGCACTTGATCAAATGACTACTGATATCAGTTTCCATATGGCGAAGTTCGCCCAATATAAAGGGGCAACCGACACGTACGACTGCTGCTCACCCTTCCAATATGAAAGGGCAACTGAAATTTAAACAGCTGCGCACCTTTCCAATATGGACTGTCCGTTATCTTTGCCATAAATCTAAAAATCTGAACATTTTCTTCCTTTAAAACAACATCTGGGTGAAAATCAGATCTTGACATCGGGGTTCACTTCATTTTTAAAACTCAATGTCTATAAAATGACATTTGCACTGAGCATACAGCTGTGACTCTGGGAAAATAGATGTCTGAAAGAAACAGCGTATGGTTACGAGATAAATTTCAGACGTTGCAAATAGATGTGACTCGGGGGTGCTATCGCTATCAAATTTCAGATGTCGCTAACTGAAATGTTAGATGTTGCGGTCAACTCAGATGTCAACGCAACTGGATGAAGTATTTCAGATGTTGCTATCGGGAATTTCAGATGTTTACTAAGTGAAAGTACCGTTGGCGTAAACAGATGTCAATGAAATTGGGTTGGTCAACTCAGCTGTCAATGGAACAACAGTTGAACAACAGCAGATGCCTACAGGGAACTCAGCTGCTGGAATAAATCAAATGTCAATGAATTGGGTTTGTTCAACTCAGCTGTTACGAAGCACAGGTAAAACAGCGCGACTCTGGAAACGCTATCGCTAACAGGAAATTCAGATGTTAGAAACAGCTGAAACTTGGTCAACTCAGTTGTCAACGCATAAATAGGTAAAACAGCTGCTGCATGGAATTCATATGAACAGTGAACAGCTGACGCTAAGGAAATCATATGAACAGTGAACAGCTGACGCTAAGAAAATCATATGAACAGTGAACAGCTGATGCTAAGGAAATCAGCTGTTGGTAGTTGACCGTAGTCAACTCAGCTATAAGATGATCAATAATGAAGGACTGACTAAAACAACTTGAGACTGATCATAACCCTTAGAATTTATTCAGCACAAAGGTATCCGCTGGAATGGAACAACTGGTTTAAAGATGAAATTCAGACGTTTGGAAGAAATTCAACATCTGACTGTAACTCGGTGTTGCAACATCAAACGACAGCTGCGCTATCAGCCGTTACCTATCAAACCAGACTTAACTTTTGATTCAGTTAGCAACTCCGATTACATAGCGTCAAATTCCGATGTTACCATTCACCAAAAGAAGAAGAACTTCGAAATTTTACGATGAACTGGAACTGGAATTCTCAGTGGTTTAAAAACAAACAACAACTTCATAAAATATATTTTGGGTTTCAAACATAAACCCACTGTGAACCCGAACATTAAACATATTCCAAATCAGCAGAAACATGAACAATGGCTGAATTTGAATATAACTCAGGCAAGCAATCACAAAGCTGAAAGAGAACAATACATATGCTTTCATGGCGTAGCAAGAATCAGATTTACTTGCCTTAACACAGGAGAAACACTAAACACAGCAGGTCTTAGCAGCAAGTCTCCTCAAGCACCGCAGCGAGTTTCCTATGGTTTCTTTGATGAAAATGAAGGTTTTCTTACAAAATGATGGACTTATAGCCCACACGTACCATAGGCATGGGAGTCTGACTTGTAACAGGGGAAAAACACTCGAGTAGGCATGGTGTTCCACACCTACTTCTCAAAATTTGTTAAAAGTCCCCTATCACTATTTGAATTTGTCAAAGCAATACTCTCATTTAAAAAGAACCATTCTCCCATCCGAAAAATCATTTTATTTTCGACTTCTGAAAATTACTCAGCTGGTGCTCGGGTAACAGCTGACCAGACATCTGCACCGTGTTCAACATCTGAAAATATGAAATCAGCTAGCAATTAAACGGTTAAGCTGAAATTCGAAATTAGAAATGGGTCCTTGAATTAAAAGGACTAAGAATTGTGGTCCTGTGGATTTTGAGGCGTTACAGGTTCATTCATGTGTTCCTTTGCCTATAGAAGCCTGCCAGGAGCCGCTCATTGTCCGTGAAATCTCTTGGCACAGGCGATCACTCCCCGCCCTCTTTTTGAGCCCCGGACGTCACATGCCCACTAGCTTCCGCTTGGTTCGTCTATGAACCACACCGTACTAAGAGAGGTCGGCTCTGATGCCAACTGTAATACCCCAAATTTAACGACTGACCCCACTGTACCAACACTGGTCTTTCTAACGTGGTTTGTCCTCACTCGTACGCACCGTGAGAAAACTTCCCAAGGGGTCACCCATCCAAAAATTGTCCCAAGTCAAGCACTCTTAACTTTGGAATTTTTAAGTGATGAGCTCCCGAAAAAAAGATGCATCTTTTTGTTATGGGTAGTACCAATTAAATCTGATAAGCCTTTCTCAACTAACCTCCACTACATCTATAACTTCCCAGTCTCATAATCCATCTCATTCCGGTATGGGATCGGTTCATTCATGGAACCACACCGTACTAAGAGAGGTCGGCTCTGATACCATATGTAACGCCCCAGATTTAACGATTGTCCCCACTGTACCAACACTGATCTTTTCAGCGTGTTTTGTCCTCACTCGCACGCACCCTGAAAAACTTCCCAGAGGGTCACCCATCCCAAAATTGTCCCATGTTAAGCACGCTTAACTTTGGAGTTCTTAAGTGATGAGCTCCCAGAAAGAAGATGCGCCTTGTTGGTATGAGTAGTACCAATTAAATCTGATATGTCCGAGTCTACTAACCTCAATTACATCTATAACTTCCCAGTCTCGTAATCCCTCTCATTCTGATGTGGGACCGGTTCATTCATGTGCCCCTTCGCCTCTAAAGACATAGCATGCATATCATGAAACATTAAAACCATCATGAAATCACATAAAATAGCATATAATTTTCTAAAATAAATTTTCCCCTAGTCATGCACTCATTTTCACGTAATTAGGATTTCTAGGCGTTACAACTCTCCCCGCTTATAGGAATTTCGTCCCCGGATTACATTACATACCAAAAGGTTATGGGTAGCACGTCCGCATATTGGCCTCGGTCTCCCAGGTAGCCTCATCCTCTGAGTGATTCTATCACCGGACCTTGACCATAGGAATACTCCGCGCTCTAAGTCTTTGCTCCTCTCTAGCCAAGATCTGAACCGATCGCTCCTCAAATGATAGGTCGGGTGCTAACTGAAGCGGCTCAAAATCCAACACATACGAGGGGTTCGGGACATACTTCCTTAGCATTGAAATGTGAAATACGTTATGCACCGCTGACAGACTGGGTGGTAGTGCTACTCGATACGCCAACGTACCAACCCTCTCCAAAATCTCAAATGGCCCAATAAACCTCGGACTGAGCTTGTCCCTCCGACCAAAGCGCATCACGCTCTTCATGGGCGATATCCTCACAATACATGGTCCCCAACGCTAACTCCAGATCTTGTCGTCTCTGACCCGGCAGCCAAGATCTGAACCGATCGCTCCTCAAATGATAGGTCGGGTGCTAACTGAAGCGGCTCAAAATCCAACACATACGAGGGGTTCGGGACATACTTCCTTAGCATTGAAATGTGAAATACGTTATGCACCGCTGACAGACTGGGTGGTAGTGCTACTCGATACGCCAACGTACCAACCCTCTCCAAAATCTCAAATGGCCCAATAAACCTCGGACTGAGCTTGTCCCTCCGACCAAAGCGCATCACGCTCTTCATGGGCGATATCCTCACAATACATGGTCCCCAACCGCTAACTCCAGATCTTGTCGTCTCTGACCGGCATAACTCTTCTGACGACTCTAGGCTGTCCTCATCTGATCCCGTATCCTGATCATAATATATGTGGTCTGCTGTACCATATTTGGCCCCATAAAAACTCTCTCTCCAACATCGTCCCAATGCACAGGAGACCTACACCTTCTCTCGTACAAAGCCTCATATGGAGACATCCCAATCGATGCATTGTTATTGTACGTGAACTCTACCAGAGGCAATCTCGAATCCCACGTACCCTGAAAATCTATCACACAAGCTCTCAGCAAATCCTCCAGAATCTGGATGACTCTGTCCGACTGGCCAACTCTTTGCGGGTGAAAAGCTGTACTAAATGACAACTTCATCCCCAAACGTTGCATCCAAGCTCCTCCAAAACGCAGAAGTAAACCTTGTGTCCCGAACTGACACAATAGAGACTGGTATGCCATGAAGTCTGACAATCTCTCTAATGTAAAGCTATGCGTACTGCGTCAAGGTGAAAGTGGTCTTCGCCGGTAAGAAATGTGCGGACTTGGTTAGTTTGTCCACAATCATCCATATCGTTGTGTATCCTTTGGGACTCCTGGGTAACCCAACCACAAAATCCATTGTAATATGCTCCCACTTCCACTCAGGAATAGGGAGTGACTGTAGCAATCCTGCCGGTCGTTGATGCTCTGCCTTGACCTGCTGACAGGTCAAGCACTCGGATACGAATCGCCCAATATCCTTCTTCATCCCTGGCCACCAATAGAGCGTATGCAAATCTCGGTACATCTTCGTACTCCCTGGGTGGATGGAGTACGTCGATGCATGAGCCTCAGATAAGATCTCAGCTCTCAGCTGTCTAGTACTCGGCACCCACCTGTGACCTCTGAAACGCACAATCCCATCCTCAACTGTATACAGTCCTCGTCCTCTAGCCTTATCTCTCTGTCTCCACTGTTGTAACAACTCGTCAGAGGCCTGCCCATCTCTAATACGATCTCGAAGAGTCGGCTGAACTGTGAGCGCTGCTAAAATTGGTGCACAGCATCCTGAATAGAACTCCAATCCAAATCTCTGAATCTCAGCCTGTAGTGGCCTCTCAACTGATATGAAAGCCACCACTGAAGTCTTACGGCTCAAAGCATCTGCCACCACATTAGCTTTACCCGGATGGTAGCTAATATCACAATCATAGTCATTCACCAACTCTAACCATCTGCGCTGCCTCATGTTCAGCTTCTTCTGGGTGAAGAAGTACTTGAGGCTCTTGTGGTCGGTGAAAATCTGACACTTCTCACCATACAAGTAGTGTCTCCAAATCTTCAGTGCGAACACTACTGCTACAAGCTCCAGATCCTGCCTCTAATAATCTTGCTCATAACTCTTCAACTGCCTTGACGTATATGCGATATCCTTGCCACCCTGCATCAGTACTGCACCTAACCCTCTCAGGGAAGCATCTGTGTACACCACAAACTCCTCATGATCCACAGACATCGCTAAAACTGGCGCTGAAGTGAGAGCCTCCTTCAACTGATCGAAGCTCCTATTGTTAGAGTAGATGCCCAACTAGCCAACTTGTGGCGTGTGGGTTTTCATTGACTCTTGTACAAACGATCTTTATATATGATATTCGCATTCTTTTAATATGGCATTCTTTACTTTCATTATGTGTGTAATGATTTACAATTGTGTTGAGTAAAGACCTAGATTACACTAAAGCGTATGTTAGATGTGATAGTGGGTATGACGGCTATCATGAAACACATCTAATAGTCGCTGTGTATTCTGAACATGTTCCTAGTCGATTGGGCCGTCAAAACGAGGATAAGGCCGCCCGAGTTCGAGACTAGTATATGCGATGCGAAGTACCATGTTTCATTGGTAGGGA
>KV015029.1:209012-230079 GCA_001598015.1 Dorcoceras hygrometricum | reverse complement strand
ACAGAAAATAGATGCCGGGAGACGATCAATACAAAATCTAATACACATCTATGACATTCATAGGGTGTTTAATAGGAATACCTTGTTGGCACTTGTGCCTGGCTCCAACCGGAATTGCAATAACGCCGGCACTTCACGGTAGATTGCGGTAGATAACGCCAATCAGGTCCACGACCGGAGGCGGGATTCCTTCGTCAGCCTGCACTAGAAGGCCTGACGAGATCTGCACGGACGGATTCTCCTCTTCGAATTGGCCGGGCGAATTCCGATGACTCGAGGCGGCGACGGCACTAGGCGGCGGCTTTGTGAGAGAGGAGGGGCGGCTACTTAGCACTTAGGTTTAGGGTTTGTTGCAAGTTAATTGTGTTATGAAGTCTCCTAAGTCTAATTAAATAGACTAAGTGGTAGGCTTGGACCGGCCCAACGGGCCCGGGTCAAACGGGTGAACATTCGGTTCATCCCCACCACTGTGACTTCATCGTAACTCCGATCGCCGATCAGATCGGACCAATCGAATCAGTTTCCAAAACTGAATACTATGATCTGAAAAACCATTTTTCAGAACCCCAGTGCAAAATGACCGTTTTGCCCCTCAACGTCGGGAAATCTCGATTTGACCCGAGTTGACTTTTAGGAAGTCGCACTCCCCAAAATCCTCTTCTCGTGCTCAACACATTGAGCTGAGTATCCGTGCGGGAATATCGAATCCAGTACTTGTGTGACTCTCAATGGTTCAGGGATACAACTAGCCGTAGGCCCACAACCATTGTGGCTCCGGAATCACAATTCCGGACTTGCCCATCGGATCATGGTAAGAGCGTCTAGCAACATCTCCCCATGATCCCCTAGGTATCACTAATAGTGCCTGCAAGAACCAGTTGGTCGTGATTAGCATACAGTACGGTCCTTTCAATCCATATATCCCGATCAGATCAACGACCATTGGTAAATCGAGAGTCGCTATAGATCCGATAGCTATGCATACATCTTGGAGATCGAATAGTGACATCGTGAGTGTAACTAGGTAAACACATTTACCTAAAACACTTCTAGTACTCTGGCCAGATATTTATACACTATTATTCCATCAGATAGCATAGGATATCCACGCATGTCTGCGAGCGGTGAATCCTCGACAACGATGCATCGACTCCTACATGCATCGGGGTCTCACCCAATCCCGACGCCTTATGACCCCAAGTGAGTCGGCAAACGGGTCAAAGTGAGACGCCTATCATGTAGAGTCTCAATGACGTTTCGAGTCGTGAGGACTAATCAGTACAACCAAGACCTCGGACTTATACACTCGACAAATGGTAACCACTTAGAAAGTCCAAAGGAGGGTAGTTCGATAGATCACCAGGTCACTATCTATCTGCATGCTCAGAACATCACAATGTTCCCTACAAATGAAACATGGTACTTCGTATCGCAGATACTAGTCTCGAACTCGGGCGGCCTTATCCTCATTTTGACGGCCCAATCGACTAGGAACATGTTCAGAATACACAGTGACTATTAGATGTGTTTCATGATAGCCGTCATACCCACTATCACATCTAACATACACTTTAGTGTATTCTAGGTCTTTACTCAATGCAATTGTAAATCATCATACACACAATGAAAGTAAAGAATGCCATATGAGTAAATGCGAATACCATATATAAAGATTGTCATATACAAGAGTCTATAAACCCACACGCCACAAATTGGCTAGTTGGGCATCTACTCTAACACAAAGCCAATACAAGATTGAGGTTGCGGAGCCGGTCTTGGTAGTTCAGACCGATGAACCTGTTGCTATCCAGTATAGCAGCGAGCGGGTTTTTCATCGAAACCATTTTATAAGCAGTAATACTGAAAAGGAAAACAGACATGCATCACTAAGTATATATAAAATAAACGCTAAGACATAAAACATGGTCGTTAAGTTTTATGAATTACCCTCCCACTATTTTAACGATTTCACCACCCTCTAATGAAATCGAGAAAACAGGTTTCTTTAGTGGGTACACAGAGCCCAATTAAGCGATCGTGGACCCGAATAATATTAGCCATCCATGACCCCCAAAAGGTAGTTTCCGATTGCAGCCGGTGCAACCTCCATGTATTCACCTCACGTCCAGTAAGGGCCCAATAATATGACGCCGTTTACTATCACGTGTCAAGATGACCCATCAATGTTGAGTCGTGAAGGACGGTCCCCTTAACGTTCCCAATAATATGAGCCAACGTCAAAGGGAGTTCCAACCGACTCACAACGATTGTCAATGCCGTGGACAGCTTTCCGGCATACATGACCCCCTCAATAATATGAGCCGGGCCATGTATACGGGTAGCATCGACGTACACCCATTGTTGATGGAAGGTAGGGAAATTTAAACAATTTTAAATACCCTTCAGTTCATCGAATAAACATTTTATCTTGATATAAGTTTTAAATCATATTTAAAACGAGGGATTTTATTTTGAAAACTTTGGTCTCATGCATTTATTTTAAATCAAATTTAAAACATGCAACATGCGGATTCATCTAAGCTATATATCAACATATATAAATATTGGGATGATCGATCGTGAGAGCTATGCGGTCCGTGGTTGCCAACCACGGACCTGGGTCCAATCCTAGGGATAATGCAATATGCAATGCAATCCTATTACAAAGCTTTCCGGTTTTACAGATCTTTGGTCTTCAATATCTTGAGCGTCATCTCCACCGTCTTCGGATGTCCTCCCACTAAATCTAGTAATTTTACATTTAAATTTACCATGACATACAAGGGATACATTTATCAAGGGGTGGGAACGGGCCACAAACAGGCCCACTTTAAATGATAATCAAAATATTAATACAACCGAATCACAAAAACATATCGCATACACCTAACAAATTGGGCACGGCTCTCGATCATCCCAATCATGCAGATAATCTAATTAACATGCATAAATTAAATAATCTAATTATTTATCGCAAAATCATATTTCAATTACGAAATCGTATTTTATAATAAAATTGTATTTTGCCGATAAAATCAAATCTTAATCAACAAAATCATATTTCATTATAAAATCATATTTCATAATTAAAATCACATTTTACTAATTTTAATTGTATCAAATTGGGCTTAAAACAATTTTAGGCCCAAAAACTCAAAATTTCAAAATCGACCAAAACGGGCCCGATATCGTATATCGGCCCGAAAATTTCACGGGCTACCCGGGACAGGCCCGAACCAAACCGTAGAAGAAATCAACCGTCACGACATCGCCGAAGCTTCGCAGGAGCGGCAGCCGACCGGCGGCGCGACCACGAAGATCGCGTGCGGCGCAAAAGCCACGCTCGGCCGCAACATCGCGCATCGTCTCGCCACTTACGTCGCATGGCCGTGATACATCTTGTAGATCGAATAGTGACATCGCGAGTGTAACTAGGTAAACCCATTTACCTAAAACACTTCTAGTACTCTGGCCAGAGATTTATACACTATTATATCCTCAGATAGCATAGGATATCCACGCATGTCTGCGAGCGGTGAATCCTCGACAACGATGCATCGACTCCTACATGCGTCGGGGTCTCACCCAATCTCGCCGCCTGTTGACCCCAAGTGAGTCGGCAAACGAGTCAAAGTGAGACGCCTATCATGTAGAGTCTCAATGACGTTTCGAGTCGTGAGGACTAATCAGTACAACCAAGACCTCGGACTTACCCACTCGACAAATGGTAACCACTTGGAAAGTCCGAACGAGGGTAGTTCGATAGATCACCAGGTCACTATCTATCTGCATGCTCAGAACATCACAATGTTCCCTACCAATGAAACATGGTACTTCGCATCGCAGATACTAGTCTCAAGCTCGGGCGGCCTTATCCTCATTTTGACGGCCCAATCGACTGGAACATGTTCAGAATACACAGCGACTATTAGATGTGTTTCAAGAATGCCATATAAATAAATGCGAATATCATATATAAAGATTGTTTCATACAAGAGTCTATAAACCCACACGCCACAAGTTGGCTAGTTGGGAATCTACTCTAACACCTACAACCGATCAAACAAAGCATCGATCCTCGGGAGTGGGTACTTGTTCTTCACTGTAACTCGGTTCAACTCTCGGTAGTCGATGCACAACCTCATACTGCCGTTCTTATTCTTAACAAACAGTACTGGTGCGCCCCATGGAGAAAAGCTAGGGCGAATAAATCCCTTGTCGAGCAACTCCTGAATCTGCTCCTTCAGCTCCTTCATCTCTATAGGAGCCAATCGGTACGGTGCCTTAGAGATGGGCACTGTACTTGGTGCGAACTCAATCGAAACTCCACCTCTCGCTCCGTTGGAACTCCCACAACGTCATCAGGGAAAACATGCAAAGTCCCTGACTACCTCCACCTCAGACATTGAAGGGCCTGCTGAATCTCCTGAAGTGGTAATACTGGCTAAGAACACCTGACATCCGAGCTCAACTAGCTTCCTGGCTTGTAGAAAAGATATAAACCTGGGCTTCCACGATCTCCTTGCTGCCTCAAATAAGAAATTCTCCTGCCCTGGTGGCCTGATCATCACTGGCCTTCACTGAAAATCAATCACTGCTACGTGCTCCGTCAACCAGTCCATACCTAGAATGAGGTCAAATCCTGACATCGGAAACACGACCAAGTCTTCTCTGACCGCATGATCCTGGAACATCATCGTCAATCCTGAAATAGCGCTGGTCGTCGTCAACTCCTCTCCTGACGGAACCGTCATTGCGAGAGCCACACCCAAGCTCTCCGACGAAATCCCCATCCTCTATGTGAACGCACCCGAAATAAGCGATTGGGTCGCCCCTGAGTTTAGCAAGGCAAGGGTAGTGACACACAAAACACGGATCTCGCCTGAAAACCCAGTTCCCCTGCTTCCTTGCACTAGTAAATGCAACATGTTATCATGAATGGAATATCCTCTTCAAGATGCGTGCAGCTGCGTCGACGACGTCGACTGGCGACGGAGGCGACGTGTAATGCCCGGAAAATCCGTAAATCAACGAGTTATTTAATCTGTTTCAAAGGGTTAAATTTCTATTTTTGCGTTCAGCATTTCAGATTTCGCCTGAGCTGAATTATTCAATTTTACGCCTTGGCGTTAACGAATGGTTCCGAAAAGAATGAACCCAAGCACGGTTCATGTTTCAGAAAAAGGGAAAATAGTTTCAAAGAAATGATTTCGGTTGGAAGGCGCTCATACCTGTGTAGTACTTTATGACCTACTAAACACCATATTTCATCATTGTTAATTATTTTGAGGCGCTAAGAGTTCTCAAGATAGAATCCAATCGAAGTCTTTCTCCTTTAGTTAACTGTCGTTCAGCTTTGAGGCAAGTAGACTGTGCTCCTGTGAAAGCATATTATGTTCGGTTCTTGCACTCTGTTTCTGAGTTTTGAGTAGCATTTAATGCTTTACGAATGATACTATGATTTGTACGCTCGTAGCGGGTTCGGATTAACGTTTTGAGTTCTTTTACGTTTAACAGCAGAGCTTCTGTGACAGTCTGAGTTCTCGTCTCTTTTAAATTCTAGGATGTGTGAAAGCAGATTCAAAGTAAGGTTCTCTAAGTGTTTCCAGTGATTATGTCGTGCTGGATGGATAAGGATGAGGTTCTGAGCTGATAGGCAAAGCTGATCTACTTAGAACTCTGTTATGATCTGATAAGCTTAGCTAATCTATGCGAACTTGTCCAAACTATTTTAAGTACTTTGTTGTTATTCTAACTTAGTGTGATTGGTTCGATGATTCAATTCGTAATTTGATCTCCAACTATTCCAATTTACACCTGCGATCTGACTTCATTACTCTAAGCTGAGTTGATTGTTTCTTTTTAAGTCCGCGATTTGTTTCTAAACCTGTAATCTGTTTTTCTTCTTCTGAGCTGTTGCAAACGCGTGATCTGTTTTCCCATCTGAACTGCTCTAGGCTCACAATATGATCTGATTGCCCTGAGCTGAGTTGAATTTGTTTGACCTGACTGCTCTGAGTTGTGTTGACTTTTCCTAATCTAAGTTGACCAACCAGCCGTGATCCGATCTTACCCAAAGTTGTTTTACGCCTGTGATCTGATTTCTCACCTAGAGCTGTTTTATACTTGTGATCTGTTTTCTATCAAGATCTAAGCCGTGATCTGTCTTCTATCAAAAGCTGGTCTAAGTCGTGATCTTTTTCTATTCTGAGTTGATTTCAGAACTTCGTCGTCTGTATTCAGTCGTACTCCCAGTAGTATTTTCAAATAAAAATGGAGTCTTTAACGAAACGAACCGTTTGTGTGCGTGATTTATTAGTTTAAAGGAAGTTTATTTTAAAGTTTTATGATACGTGGCAAAGATAAAAGATAATTAATTTATACGAACGTCGATGTCGATCTATTATTATTATTATTACTTAAAAACAAATATTTAATTCCCCTTACTTTGATGTAACGCGCGAGCTTACCCGCCCTTAGTCCAGCAAGGCGTTATCGGTATTTCCATGGCTTCTTCTGTAATTGCCGCCAACTGCATACCCTGCAGCTGTGATTTCACGCGCCACTCGTCGGCATCGCCCAATGGCTGCCGGATTCTTTCATTTAATCGGACCTGTAGAGAGAAGAGGAAAACTATCAGGAGAGAATATGTCTGTGCAAAACGACAAGAGAACGCTTTGCAGTACAGGAAACTTGGCGATTCTGACCTTGTTATTAGCGAGATAACTCTTGGAACAGTTAGTTCTACTAATTCCAATTCCTGTTAATTTAATCGAATTTCCTCCTGATTGAGTTCGATTGAAGAATGCAGTTTAGATGGATTTCCGTTGCTCTTTTTTTTTTTCTGCGAAGTTTATGATTGCGTAACTTTTGCTTTGTGGTTCACTGATTATGACATATTATAGATAGGTTTGAGTATGAAATGCTCAGTTTTTTCTCTTTTCTCCTCAATATTGCAGATGACATTTGGGCAGCAGAATACAGAGAAAGAGGCTCACGAGCAGCTTAGCTACGCGTTTCAGCGGGGTATTAATGCGATAGATACGGCTGAAGTGGTATGCTTTAATTGAAAAATGGTATCATTTGTCGTCCATCGGTGATATAGTACTGGAATTTTACGTTGTTACTTTATATGTAAATTTGTTATGCCTTTATTCTTCAGGACAAATCATTCAAAGTGCACTGACTTTTCATACAGTTCTGAAGGAATCCTCGCCTATGTATAAGTGGAGTAAAAATACAAAATCTCCATGACAAACAAATTCTTCATTCATTCTCAACGATTACTTTGCCACACCGCATCTAGAATTTTAGTATGACTTATTGGATTTTTCCTGATCATTTACACACGTGGGATGTTTTAGCCACTCAGCGATTAAGAGCAAGAGCAAAAGATCCGGAGAATGTTGATAACCTTGGTCTTGAAATCGTGTAGCTTAATCACATAAAGCCAAATTTGGTTTTCGTTGTCAAGAATCTTGTGTGATGAATTCTGCAAAAATATCAACTAATTGCATTTTTGGAAGCCATTTTCTTTGTACATTATGGTACTAGAAAATCATAATGTTTGGATATCATACATTATTTTCTCTTTTTTGTATTGGGCATGTGCTTTTTGTCACTTGTCTGAAAATGTCATTACTTTATAATTGCATTCTCTTGATAACAGGAGGAAAATTTAATTTTTATTTTGATGAATGGAACAATGATTTTTCTCCACTTTAGTATTTTAGAATAATCTGCACCATGGAGTAAGGAATGAAAATTGAAATAATGAAAATTTAGTCATAAGGAACAGATGGATTTTCTTTCTCCCTTCAATTTCCTTTTTACTGTTGTTTCATTATTGGTTAAGTTAATTTTGCGCACTTTTCCATATCTTAAAGTATCCAGTTCCAGTGAAGAAGGAGACACAAGGGCGGACAGATATTTATATTGGTAAATGGCTAAAGTCTCAGCCCCGGGATAAGGTACAATTTAATTATTGTAATCTAGGATCTATATTTTAAAAAAACTTTGTATGTAGCGCTAAGTAGGACTGATTGTTAATGTAATTTTTTTTTCTGTTTATTTTTGTGCTACTTTGCTTGAGTCGTTTCAAGAAACTTCGTTCACCGAGTCCTGTTATGAACTCAAATTTTCTTGGGACTCTAAAGCAACTCACTATTAAGATGCTAAAATGGAAATACTCAATCATCTCCCTGACAGATTAGATTGTATAATTTTAAGCATTTTTGGCATAAAACATATTTAAATTATTATGTTCTTTGGTCAGAAACTCCCCCGTTGCTCGTTTCTTGTCAGGAGATACCAAATTACATTGTGATTAGGTTGATTATATCACCTATAATAGGTTTGCATTCTCATCAAGGTAAGATCTTGCCAACTTTAACTAATATATATAGTCATCTTGAACCTGTAGGGTAGGTGTCTGGTGGATGTAATTTGTTACTTGTATATTAAGTTTGCTCCATATTTTTTTATTGTTTTATCCAAGTCAATGTGACTTAAATTTTTGCTCATAATTGATGCAAATTTTTTACCTGAGATTTGAGGAGCTTGAAAAATACCAAGGCAAAATTTGTCTCTGCTTGCTCCTGCTTGTTGGAGTGATACATGTAGTCAGTTTTGAGTTCTTGATTTCATTTTGAATCCACTAGAAGTAGATGCAACAAATCCACGTAGAATAAAATGATTCCCACAAGATGTTAGTGATTGTCCTAATTCATATATTTATATCTACTATCAGATTATTTTGGCCACAAAAGTTGCTGGTTACTCAGAGAGGTCACCTTATTTACGTGATAACTCAGAGGTGATACGAGTTGATGCTGCTAATATCAGGGAAAGTGTGGAGAAAAGCCTTAAACGGCTTAATACAGATTATATTGACTTGCTACAGATTCATTGGTAAGATTTGAGAAGGAACAGTTTGGAATCATGTACAACTTATGGTAGTAGTAGGAACTCTATCTCTCCCTCCCTCCCTCACGCACACACACATGCATGCATGTACACATACAGTCTTATACCATCCACATCCACAATTCAGGCTCAGACCTACTTTTTATGTCATTTCCTCTCATCAGTATCATATTTCAGGCCTGATCGCTATGTCCCATTATTTGGGGAGTACTTCTACGATCCTTCAAAATGGAGGTCAAGTGTGTCATTTGTTGAGCAGTTAAGGGGATTTCAAGAGGTTATTGACCAAGGAAAGGTACATTTGATACGTTATTGTTAACATGCTGTCCACATGACTTAATAGAATATAAATTTCGGTGATTTATAATTGATCATGTAAAATTGATTTAGAAGCATGGCTATCTACAAATTTAAAGCGTTGGTGACAGATTTACTGCCACCATATTTTTGTTTATGTGAATGTTCCCAGACACTCGTTTTACATAAAACCCGGAGTAAATATAAGATGAACTGAAAAGTGCCATAGATCTTGTCGGCATAATAAGAAGGCATCACTGATTCATCACTTTATGCCTTAGACCTTGTTGGCATTATAAGAAGGCATCACGGAGTCGTCACTTTATACTTTCCATTTTTATGCTGAATCATGTTACTCATGTCCACAATCAGTTTAGTTTCCCATTATTTTGAAAAAGATTATTTTTTTGCCATGTTAGTCTCAAATTGAGCATATAACTGTAATTTTGTTTATATATAGAGAACTTTCTACGATCGACACTTTACTGTATGGTTGTCTGGTGGACAGTTGCATACTGGAAAATGAAATATTAGCATTGTTGTGACTAATTAACTGATTTTGTCCTGACTTGTACTTTCTGTTATATGTACTTGAAGTAAAGCTCCTACTACGTTCAGGTAAGGTATATTGGCGTTTCAAATGAAACTTCATATGGAGTGATGGAGTTTGTTCATGCTGCTAACGTTGAAGGACTACCAAAAATCGTCAGTATTCAGAACAATTATAGTATGTTAGTACGATGCAAGTTTGAAAGTAAGTAATCTTCCCAACATAAATGTTAAACAAACATAAATAAAGAGTTTTCATTTAATTTTGATTATTAATATCTGTATGTTATTTAAGTATAGTTTAAATTCAAGTTTTCGCAGTTCGTCCATTCATCTCTTGCTGCTTGTATTAACCACAATGATAGTCGCATCATGTTCATTTAATTTTTCTCTTTCATTACTGAATTTTGTTCAGTACGTGATTTGAAACACCATTTTATGAAATATTCCGGTTACTGTAACTTGAAATATATTCATGTGTATTTATTCTTGTATATATTGACTTGGAATGTACTGAGATAATTCCCATACAGAGTGAGGAAAGGTTCAAGGAGTTGGAGGGAAATGTTAGCTACATGCAGGTGCATGGAGCTGTTGTGCTGCTGTGTGTTGAACTATAAATACATACATATAGTTTAGAGAAGGTTTCTGGAAAAACTAATAACAGAAGAAGCTTATACTCACACATATATACACTAGTCATCCCCTTTGTTTTCTACTCTTATTCTCTTTGTGATCTTGTACTAAACTCAACTGGAATAAAGATTGTTGGATTGCTTGTCCGTGGATATTGACGCTTAATCATCGAACCACAAAAACCTTGTGCACATTTTCTTTCTTGCTTGATATATTTTTCGCATTCGTGAGTGCATTTATTCTGTGAAGTTCGATCAGAGTTGTGAGTCATTGAATTGCATGTGATCAAGTATCTTTGATTGTGATTCATATAATCGAACAAATTGGTATCAAAGCCATCAATAGGATGAATTGGAGAAATGACACCTGCAAAGTTTGAGATCGTGAAGTTTACTGGCAATAATGATTTTGGGTTTTGGCGTCTAAAGATGCAAGCTCTCATTCAACAAGGCTTGGAAGAGGCACTATTGGGTGAACTGAAAATGAGCCCTACAAAAACAGATAAAATCAAGAAAGAGATTCTTGATAAGGCTCACAGTGTGCTGATTCTCAGCCTTGGAGATAAGGTTCCCAGGGACGTTTCGAAAGAAACTTCTGCAGCCGCGATTTGGTTGAAATTGGAGAATCTCTACATGAAAAAATCATTGGCAAACTGATTGTATCTTAAACAGAGGCTATATACCTTCAAGATGCAACCTAGAAGATCATTGGAGGATCACATGGACGACTTCAAGAAGATCATTCTTGATCCGGAGAATATTGAAATCAAAGTGGAGGAAGAAGATCAAGGTTTATTACTACTAAGATCCCTACCCAAAGAATATGAAATTCTATCTGATACACTGATCTTTGGAAGGTTTCCCTAGCTCTTGATGAAGTCCAATCAGCTCTGCTCTCAAAGGATTTAAAGAAGAGATCATAGATAAAGGAAGAGGCCTCAGGAGAAAGTTTAGTGGCACGTGGGAGGACAGACAAGAGAGAACACACAAAGCAAAGGCAAAGGTCAAGATCAAGATCGAAGGTGAGGAGAAAGTGCTTCCTATGCCACAAGGAAGGGCACTTTAAAAGAGATTTCCCTGACAGGAGTAACAAATCCATCGATAGGTCCCATGATTCAGGAGATGCGGCCGTGGTGGAACAAGGATATGAATCAGCAGAGGTCTTAACCATATCAGAGGTTGACCAATCAAAGGAATGGATTCTGGATTAAGGTTGCACCTATCGCATGACACCTAATAGAGGCTGGTTTGAAGAACTAAACCAGGAGGATGGAGGCTCGGTATTGTTAGGAAACAATAAAGCCTGCAAGGTGCAAGGAATAGACTCTGTTAGGATTAAGATATTTGATGGTTCGAGACTGCTGCAAAGGGTGAGGTTTGTTCCAGAACTTAAAAGGAACTTAATTTCCCTAGGAACACTGGATCAATGTGGATTCTCATTTAAGGCTAATGGAGGAACACTCAAGGTGCTTAAAGGTGCATTGGTGTTAATGAAAGGGAAGAGACACAATTGCTATATTCCTTGATAGGAAGGACCATCATTGGCTCAGTATTTGTCACAAATGCTACTGAATTAGACAAGGCTCAACGGTGGCATAAGAGGTTGGGCCATATAAGTGAGAGGCTCACTGAGCTATCTAAGCAAGGAGTATTCGGCAGAGACAAATTAGAGGGCTGAACTTCTGTGGAGGATTGCATTTATGGAAAGGCTTGTAGGGTCAAATTTATACAGCTGCACACAGAACTAGTCAACTTTGGACTACATACATTCAGCCTTGTGGGGCCCGCCAAGGGCTCCATCACATGGGCAAGTAAGGTAGTTTCTGAGTATAATAGATGATTACTTAAGGAACGTGTGGGTCTATGTACTGAAAAGCAAGGATGAAGTCTTCCAAAAGTTCAGAGAATGGAAGACTCATTGAATGGGCAGGAAACTTAAAAGATTGAGAACGGGTACGGTTTAGAGTTTCTTTCTGAGGAGTTCAACAAATTCAGAAGAAGGTGGTAAGACATAGAACTGTAAGAGGCAATCCCCAGCAAAATGGCCTGGCAGAAAGAATGAATAGGACCATCTTGGAAAGGGTTAGGTGCATGCTTATGGCTGCTAGGTTTCCAAAGACGTTCTGGGCAGAGCTTGTTGTTACAGCAAGCCATCTCATAAACCGATGCCCCTCATCAGCTATTAACTTCAAAACTCCTCAGGAGATGTGGTCAGGGAGACCAGCAAATTATGAGAAGCTGAGGATTTTTGGATGTATAGCCTATGCTAACTTGATGCAGGACAAGCTTTCACCAAGGGCTCTGAAGTGTGTGTTCATTGGTTACCCAGAAGGAGTAAAAGGATACAAACTGTGGTGCTTAGAGCCTGGTTACAAAAGGGTTTTGATAATCAGAGATGTATTCAATGAGCGACATATGGCTGACTTAGTGAAAACTAAACTGCAGGAGGTCATCAAGCAGGTGGGGACTTCAAAGTTGGAAATAGAAGCTGATGATGAATCGAAATAGAAGCTGATGATTAAACCTTTCTTGTGGCAGACCAAGATCAGAAACTCATGCTACTGATCAAACCGTGAAGGGTGACTATAACTTGGCAAGAGATAGGGAGAGAAGTATCATCAAACCACCTGAAAGGTTTGGTGTTCAAAGAAAGGAGGGAATATTCGGGGCTGAGAGCCGAGGTTAAAGTTCACTCAAAAGGAGGGAATTGATTTTAATGAAGACTTCTCACCTGTGGTTAGACATAGATCAATAAGACTCCTTTACCCATGACAGCAAAGTGGGATATGGAGCTGGAACAGATGGACGTTTGGACAGCCTTCCTACATGGAGACCTTGAGGAGAAGATCTTCATGAATCAACCCGAAGGTTTTGTGGTAAAAGGAAAGGAAGATCATGTATGCTATCTCTATAAATCTTTATATGGACCCAAGCAATCACCAAGACAGTGGAATAAGAGATTCAATGATTTCATGATAAGGAATAACTTCAATAGGAGAAAACATGATCAGTGTGTATACCTCAAACAAGTTGACAATGACCTCAAACAAGTTGACAATGACATTATGTACTACTCTATGTAGATGATATTTTGATGGCTTGTTTCAAAGGTGATGATCCCTGGGATGGAAATTAGAAGGGACATGCCAAGGAGGGTGGTGTATTTTCACAAAGAGGGTACATTGAGAAGATTCTTGCCAAATATGGTATGCTGGATGCTGAGGCCGTTTCAACCCCCTTGGCACCTCATTTCAAACTTTCCATAACTCAAGCACCAGAAACAGAGGAAGAGGAGTACATGTAACTCTGTATCATATGCAAATATGGTTGGATCTATCATGTATGCAAGGATATGAACAAGACCTGATTTGGCTCATGCATTGAGTATGGTCAGCAGGTTTATGTCAAACCCTGAGAGGTGTCACTAGCAAACTTTGAAGTGGATAATGAGATACTTGAAGGGAACACTGGACTTGTGGATGGTGTATGGTGGAACCATAAATGAAGGAAAGGCAGTATTAGGCTATGTCGACTCCGACTATGCAGGGAGCATAGATACTCGCAAGTCACTCATAGGCTATGTGTTCATTGTGTTTGGCTCAGCCATGAGTTAGAAGGCTAACCTACAACCAATGGTAGCCCTGTCCGGTACCGAAGCAGAATACATAGCCATAACCGAAGCTGTGAAGGAGGCAATGTGGCTTAAAGGACTCGTGGCTGAGCTGAAATTGCAAGATGAGACACTGGTGTTATTGTTTGATAGCCAAAGTGCTATACACTTAACAAGGAATCAAATGTTCCATGAAAGGACCAAGCATATTGATGTGAAATTGCACTTTGTGAGGGATACTGTCGCAAGTGGAGAAGTTGTGATTCAAAAGGTATCAACCGAGGAAAATGCTGCAGATATGATCACAAAAACACTGCCTTGAAGCAAGTTTCATCATTGTTTGGAGCTGATTAGAGTTGAAGAAATGGGAAGGCCCTGAGTAAGGGCTAAGGTGAAGCAATTTTTTCAGTCTGCATTCCAAGCCAAGGTGGAGAATTGTTGTGTATATTGACTTGGAATGTACTGAGATAATTCTCATACAGAGTGAGGAAAGGTTCAAGGGGTTGGAGGGAAATAAAAGTGAGAGTTAGTTACAAGCAGGTGCATGGAGCCGTTGTGTTGGTGTGTGTTGAACTATAAATACATGCATATAGTTTAGAGAATGTTCTGGAAAAAATAACAACAGAAGAAGCTTGTACTCACATATATACACGAGTCATCCCCTTTGTTTTCTTCTCTGATTCTCTTTGTGATCTTGTACTGAACTCAACTGAAATAAAGATTGATGGACTGCTTGTCCGTGGATGTAGACGCTTAATCATCGAACCACGTAAACCTGTTTCCCCTGCAGTGTTTACGTATTTTAATTTATATATTTGACTGAATGCACACACACACACGAACATATCCATTAGTAAGAGATTTTTTGCAGATTGCTATTGCATTGTTTCCCCCGCAGTGTTTACATATTTACAATGAATGAATTTGAATATGAAAATGAATTCTCAAGGTTTTTAATTTATATATTGCAGTTGATCTTGTTGAAGTATGTAACTCTAAAAATTACAACATCGGTTTACTTGCTTATTCTCCCCTTGCTGGTGGAGCATTATCCGGGAAGTATCTGGATGCTAATTCTGAAGCGTCAAAGAAGGGACGGTTTAACCTCTTCCCTGGCTACATGCAAAGATACAATAAATCCCTTTCCAAGGTACAAAAACCTGAAATAGAACCCTTTAAAATTTCCCAAGCTTGCTTTTATATAGGAGTATTTCATGTATTACACTCCTGGTTTACCATACAGTGCATTTGATATCTTAGAAGTATATATGTCCTAATATCTTAAACATAGTAGCTGGTTGTTTCAAAACCATCAGTTCGCCATGTGTAACTTTGAATCAACATGAGTGATGGCTCGGAATAAATTTTGTCATGTGTTTTAACCATGTTAACCATTGAGATCAGTATGGGCAGTTCCACAACTCACTTCGACTATATGAGTAATTTCCTTTTACTGGGAAAATTCTGAGCTGCCAACTCTACACACATCAATCAATGTAGTTGGCAGAAGACTTAAAATTCGATACAATATGAACCAACCAAGTCTGACCTTAACAGATAACTATGTTGGTTCTTTTCTCCAATAAACTGAAATTTAGCCAATTGATCTCATACTTGATAGAAAAAAATATTCCATGTCTGAGATAATTGATGTCATACTTGATGGAAAAAGATATTCCATGTTTGAGAATATTATAGCTCACTGTTCAAATATGGTAACATCTGGATAATTCGCATCTATCAAAGCTAATGCGGATACATACGCCTTGTTCTCTGAATTCCAGGAAGCAACAGAACAGTACATAAAAATTGCCAAGAAACACGGATTAACTCCTGTTGAGTTAGCTCTTGGATTCACACGAGACCGTCCATTTATCACCAGTTCAATCATTGGTGCAACTTCTTTAGAGCAATTGAAAGAGGACATTGATGCATTTTTGACAACTGAGAAGCCTTTACCACCCCAAGTGGTTACAGATATTGAAAATGTTTTCAAGAGATATAAAGATCCCGCCATAGATTAAGACAATAGGTTGTTTTTGTTGGTTCATTTTTCAACTTTCTACTTTCCTACGCTAGCCGACTATAGAGAGAAAATATGTACATCATGATGAGTTTGTTATAACATTTCCATGGGATTCTCTAGAGAGTCTTCCATGACTGCATTTTTACCAATCTAAATCATACATTTTTGACACATATATACCATAGCCAAAGCTTAAAGTATGAGCATTCTTCTAGGTTTCAGTAAGTATTCGTGTGCAATTAGCTATTAATTTTTCTGTAATGATTAAAATATCCGAGCAATCTAGGACCGTAGTTTTCTCCCTGAGTCTGCACAGCCGTTGGAGATTCGGATGGGTCTATCCAGGAAGATGATCTTCCTCTATAGATAAGTACTGTCATATTCTACGTTAGATGATTTTGAACTTTTTGGTTCGGTTGTGGTGTTTACTATTGTAGATTCTACGTTGTTTATAAATGACTAATGCTGTGGTGCACGAATTATCTGGCATATAAAATAACATTTTGACTGTATCTGGTACAATCATTGGGTTAGATTATTAGATTGATCCAATCACATTCTTCGTACCAATCTTTGCATCAAATCAATAATAATTTGTGAAATATCAATAAAATTATTTATTTAAGATTATAAGATAATACCTCATATCCTTATTTTTATAGCAAATAATTATTTTAAAAGGATAAATATATCACTACAATTTTATCCCTAATTTAATCAATCAATCAAACATATTTTAATTTATTAAATATTATTACATATCTGACTCAAATTTTTAGTACTCACTACATATTTCATCTAATCATATCTTTTGTATCAAACTGACCCTTTATGTGAAGGGTGGTGACTAATTTGTACATAAAAAAAATTAAAGATTATACTAAAATAAAGATCCGTAAAAGATAATTTCAGTTTTGATACGTAACACAAATATTCATATGCAGTCGTATCACTATACAATTTTATCATATGGATCACTGATTCAATCCAACTAATGAAAAAGTTATATTTTTCTATAAAAACACGTTTTGTTGTAAGTATGGACTTATCTCACGTATATAGATCTACGAGACTCTCTAAGATATATACTCAATACATTATTATTGAGTATTTAAGTTGAATCACACAAGATCCCAGTTTAGGACCAGATCTCACCGAGTTCAATTGTAAATATTCTCTTCATCCAACTAAAAAATGTGAGTTAAAATATTTTTATACTATTTATAAAGGCTTATTAAATGTGAGGTAAAATATTTTTATACTATTGATAAAGGTTTGTAATAAGCTTTTGATCTTTAACTCAGAAGTTATAATTATGATGTAGCCAAATTATCTTAGCCGAGAGCTACCACCACCTCGAGAGCTTGGGACGTTGATCGTCGGAACTGCGAAGGATTGGAAGGCGTTTCTTCAAGGTGCCTGCAGCAACAGATCACAAGTCAAAGGGCGTCGGAAGTGTGTCCGGTAAATCCCCTCCGATGCTTAAGTCAGGCAGGATGCGAGAGCAAAAGAGAGCAATAGAATATGTATGCTGAGAGCAAGTGAATGCGAGAACGTGTGTATGTACAATGAGGGGGGCGTACCTGATATTTATAGAGGGGCTAGACGGTGGAGATGAGCATATCTCGGTGAATATTCGCCTAGATTGAGGAATATCTTGAGCGAGATACTCTCCGCGATTCTCGGCGATCTTGTCTTCAAATAAGAAAAGGTGTATCAGGGTCGGATTTTGGGAGGCGGGGACTCCTCCTCGGGGAGCTTTCCTGAACAAGGCGTTAGTACTCCGGTAAACCTCCAAAGCAACAGGGAGAGCTCGGGCTTCGGAGCGCGCCCCACTACCACCTCGGGTCCCGAGGTGGTAGTGGGGGACATCAGGAGTATCCCCCGCCGCAAGTCCTAAACGAAGGATTGAAGTATAGGATTGTGTAACTAGGGTCGGGACCCGAGATGAAACCCATGATCCTGAAGAAAACCACGATCCCCGTGATGTCGTATTTCAGTCGCTGATAACGAGACACGTAGACGGTCAGGATGAGGTCGGACTTGTGCTTTCTGGAGAAGACCACGATTCGTGTGATGACGCATCTCAGCCGTTAACAAGATATGCACGGATGGTCCAGATGGAATGGCCTCGACAACCGAGGCGACGATTGGAGTTCCCGAGATGATCTGTGCCGTCGGTGAGCGTGAGATCGGACGATCGTGATTCTCCGTGGTTTCTTATAAATACTCGAAGATCTCCCCTCATTTCTCACTTTCACTCTTAACCGCACCGAAACTCTGTCAAAATTCCCTCTCGCTCCCGATCTCTCGAGTCGTTCTTCATCTTCCACTCCCAACACTTAGTAAGTTTTTACTCCTTTGAAATTGTCCACTCCTAGTGAGCGTAGTAAGTAGCACGGCCGCGTCGGTTGATAGTATCCCCGTAGGTCCAGAGACCAATGAACCTTGGCTTCCCGACCAGGCTGAACTGAGGTCCTCGAGCTTACCCTGGTTTGAGGAGAAATCCTCAAATCTTAGGTTGTCGAACATTCCTCTAATCAAGGAGAAAGGAGGAATGCTAGATAAGTTTGAGGTAGTCTTGCCCTGTCCCGAGGAGAGGGCTCATCGTCCTCCCCTCGACTTCCATTCCTTTTATATCAACCAACTGGAGATGGGGCTCCGGTTTTCGATCCCGAGGTTCATCACCTCTCTCTGCCAGCACCTTAAGGTTAGCCCGAGCCAGCTAGCCCCGAACTCATACAGCTTCCTCCTCTCCTTGGCCGTCCTTCTCAGCTACTACAATATTCCTCTCATCCCCTATGTCCTGATGCAACTGTTGGGGAACCGCGGCGGATGCGGATCGCACCTCCCGGCGAGGCAGCGGAAGAACAAAAATTAGCCGGGAGACGATCAATACAATTCTAAAACATGAAATCTATGACCATTCATAGGGCGTTTATTGGGGTTACCTTTCTGGCAACTCGTGCCTGGCTCCGACCAGTTTCGCGAGGAAACCGGCACTTCACGGTAGGCGGCGGTAGGTAACGTCAATCAGGTCCACGACCGGAAGCGAGACTCCTTCGTCAGCCTGCACTAGAAGGCCTGACGAGATCAGCGCGAACGGATTCTCCTCGTCAAGTTGGCCGGAACAAATTCCGGCGAGAGAGGCGGCGGCGGCGGCGGCGGCTTGTAGTTTTGTAGTAGTGTGTTTTATGATTTAGGCTTAAGTCTACCTTAAGTAGACTTAATGATGGACTTGGACCGACCCAACGGGCCCGGGTCCAACGGATGAACATTCGGTTCATCCCCATCACTGTGACTTCATCATAACTCCGATCGCCGATCAGATCGGACCGATCGACTCAGTTTCCAAAACTGAATACTATGATCTGAAAAACCATTTTTCAGAACCCCAGTGCAAAATGACCGTTTTGCCCCTCAACAGCGGGAAATCACGATTTGACCAATGTTGACTTTTAGGAAGTCGCACTCCCCTAAAATCCTCTTCTCATGCTCAACACATTGAGCTCAGTATCCGTGCGGGAATCTCGAATCCAGTACTTGTGTGACCCTCAATGGTTCAGGGATAAAGCTAGCCGTGGGCCCACAACCATTGCGGCTCCGGAATCACAATTCCGGACTTGCCCATCGGATCATGGTAAGAGCGTCTAGCAACATCGCCCCATGATCCCCTAGGTATCACTGATAGTTCCTGCAAGAACAAGTTGGTCGTGGTTAGCGTACAGTACGGTCCTTTCAATCCATATATCCCGATCAGATCAACGACCATTGGTAAATCGAGAGTCGCTAAAGATCCGATAGCTATGCGTACATCTTGGAGATCGAATAGTGACATCGCGAGTGCAACTAGATAAACACATTTACCTAAAACACTTCTAGTACTCTGGCCAGAGATTTATACACTATTATCCCATCAGATAGCATAGGATATCCACGCATGTCTGCGAGCGATGAATCCTCGACAACGATGCATCGACTCCTACATGCATCGGGGTCTCACCCAATCCCGCCGCCTGATGACCCCAAGTGAGTCGGCAAACGGGTCAAAGTGAGACGCCTATCATGTAGAGTCTCAATGACGTTTCGAGTCGTGAGGACTAATCAGTACAACCAAGACCTCGGACTTATCCACTCGACAAATGGTAACCACTTGGAAAGTCCGAACGAGGGTAGTTCGATAGATCACCAGGTCACTATCTATCTGCATGCTCAGAACATCACAATGTTCCCTACCAATGAAACATGGTACTTCGCATCGCAGATACTAGTCTCGAGCTCGGGCGGCCTTATCCTCATTTTGACGGCCTAATCGACTAGGAACATGTTCAGAATACACAGTGACTATTAGATGTATTTCATAATAGTCGTCATACCCACTATCACATCTAACATACACTATAGCGCATTCTAGGTATTTACTCAACGTAATTGTTAATCATTATACAACACAATGAAAGTAAAGGATGCCATATAAATAAATGCGAATATCATATATAAAGATTGTTTCATACAAGAGTCTATAAACCCACACGCCACATGTTGGCTAGTTGGGCATTTACTCTAACAATCTCCCACTTGCCCTAAAGCCAACTACTCATCAGACGCAGTCCCATTGTTTCGTGATGTTTTTCAAACAATGGTCCAGGCAAGGGCTTCGTAAGTGGATCAGCAACGTTGTCCGCAGAGGCGACTCTCTCAACTGCTATGTCACCTCTAGCCACAATATCCCGGATTATGTGGTATTTCCTCAGTATATGTTTGGATCTTTGGTGAGACCTAGGCTCCTTTGCTTGCGCAACGGCACCCGTGTTGTCGCAGTACACCGGGACTGGACCAACTCCATTAGGAATGACGCCCAACTCTTGGACGAAATTCCTTATCCAAACCGCCTCCTTAGCAGCAGCTGATGCTGCGATGTACTCAGCCTCAGTGGTTGAATCCGCGATGGTGTCTCCAAGAGACAGCACTACCATTGAGCATGAATACAAATCCAGAGGTAGACTTCGAATCATCCACGTCACA
>KV015029.1:110377-120932 GCA_001598015.1 Dorcoceras hygrometricum | reverse complement strand
GGACACACTCTCGCAAAATGCCCGTACTGACCACAAAGGTTGCAGGAGCCCTGCACACCTACACATTGCGTGGAAGGATGCTTCCCACCACAAAAGCCACAAAACTCAGTCCGAGATCCGCTACTACTCGAACTGCCTGAACCGGAAGACCCTGAACCAGACTTTTTCTTGAATTGCTGACCGCGGGGTCGAAACCTCTGACGGCCAGACTGCTGAGCGATTTGTTGCTGCTGCTGCTGAGGAAAATGAGCGGACTGGGAACTCTGAGACGACTGAGCTCCCTGACCAACCGGTCTACCACCCTGCACTGCCTGCACTACCTGCACCCTGCGCGTACGACGGCTCCTCATGCCCTCCTCAATGTGGATAGCAGTATCAACTGCCTCAGCATACGACTTGGGCTTGCTCGTCAAAACATTCTGGTACAACTCTTCATTCAAGCCCTCCACAAATCTGGTACTTTTGGCCCTCTCTCGGCCAGCAACATGCGGCACATAAGCCAACAACGTAGAAAACTTGCGAGCATACTCGCGCACAGTCATCGAGCCCTACTCCAAAAACTCAAACTCCCGCTCACGGCGGCCACATACGAATCGGGGATATACTCCTGCCTGAAGGTCTCACAGAAAGTGTCCCAAGTGATACCAACTCCAGTCTCCACTAAGGTACTAGACGCACCACGCCACCAACGTTCTGCGGCCTTCCTCAGCAACAAGGTCACTAAATGCAAACGGAGATCATCCTCATACTGAGCCCGATCGAAGAGATGAACTACATTATGGAGCCACGAATTTGCGTCCTCGCTCAACTCGTCGCCATTAAAGACAGGAGGGTTCATCCTCTGAAACCGAGCAATAACCACATCCATCCTCTCTACCGGAGGCGGCGGAACCTCAACCTCCTCCTCCTCAGAACTATCGCGAGTCTGAGTACGCGCACTATGCCTATCCTTGTTCTGACCACCTGACTCCTGGAACTGCCCCCTACCTCTACCACGACGTCTAGGCGGCATCTAAAATCCACTCAACAGGATAAGGCAAAACAGAACAGATATAGCATAGGAAGCATATAACAGAAATATGCAGCACGTAGTCACATAAGTCAAGCACATGCAACTCACAACACTGTGCCTAGACTCAAGTGTGATCAAAGAAATTGAGCTTATCCCAGCTTAAGCTCTGATACAAAAAATGTCAGTCCTCATGCTCTAAACCGAGTAAAAACATACAACACATGCGGAAGCTTATCAAAAGTGGGTAAATTTTTCGCTTTTGGCCTGACGAGTTAAAAAATATAATTTAAAATAGCGCAATACTTAAAATAGAATCCCAGTTATATAAACCAACAGACACAAGTATAGCATCAATACACAAACAAACATGTATCAGACTCCACAAATGGATACAACGACAAAGCACAGGGCATCCCCCTGGCTATCAATACTGATACATAATATATGCTATACGCTACTGGGATACTCAACATCCTGGGGCACCTCCAGCTGGGCCAGCACCACGACCAGCTGTAAAACCTGGACAACACAACAGGCAAGGAAAACAAACCAAGCCCCAGAGGGACATGGGGTCAAACCCCAGTACGGAGAGCAACTATAAATCAGCAATAAACAGCAAGAATAAAATGCAGATGCCATGCATGAGATGCTGGACAACAACGAATGACTACAACCAAAAAGGAAGTCAAGGAGCTCAATGCACAGCTCAACGGAATCTGCAACAACTGTGGCCACTGCGTGTGTTCCAAGTGTGGTAGCTAGCCACTCGGGGACACAACACCCGAATACCAGATGCATCAAACAACTCGACCTGCTGTTTCCCAACCTATAAACTGTGGTAGTTAGCCACTCGGCGCATAGAGGCTAACATAACCCAGCAGGGAGATGAGAGTGCGGTATCTCCGCTCGCCCTCGCATCCTGGTAAGAAACAGAGCAAGTACAACAACGAAACAATGGCAATAAAGCTGGAATGAGATGCAAATGCGTGTATGCACATGCTGAAATAACAAGCATATCAACATATGCGAAAGCAGTAGCAACATCAGCAAGTACATAACACTTAAACACAGTGGATACAACGACAAAGCACAGGGCATCCCCCTGGCTATCAATACTGATACATAATTATATGCTATACGCTACTGGGATACTCAACCACCTCCTGGGGCACCTCCAGCTGGGCCAGCACCACGACCATCTGTAAAACCTGGACAACACAACAGGCAAGGAAAACAAACCAAGCCCCAGAGGGACATGGGGTCAAACCCCAGTAAGGAGAGCAACTATAAATCAGCAGTAAACAGCAAGAATAAAATGCAGATGCCATGCATGAGATGCTGGACAACAACGAATGACTCCAACAGAAAAGGAAGTCAAGGAGCTCATTGCACAGCTCAACGGAATCTGCAACAACTGTGGCCACTGGGTGTGTTCCAAGTGTGGTAGCTAGCCACTCGTCGGGACACAACACCCGAATACCAGATGCATCAAACAACTCGACCTGTTGTTGCCCAACCTATGAACCGTGGTAGTTTGCCACTCGGTGCATAGGGGCTAACATAACCCAGCAAGGAGATGAGAGTGCGGTATCGCCGCTCGCCCTCGCATCCTGGTAAGAAACAGAGAAAGTACAACAACGAAACAATGGCAATAAAGCTGGAATGAGATGCAAATGCGTGTATGCACATGCTGGAATAACAAGCATATCAACATATGCGAAAGCAGTAGCAACATCAGCAAGTACATAACACATAAACACAACCATCTCATAAATCAGCAGCCTCAACAGGCAGATAAACATACTAGCCAGCAAAGCCATCTCACAAATCATTCACGCTGTCACCTTGCTGTAATTTACAAGCTCAACCCGTACCTCAAATCCCATGCTTCTGAGCTATAATTAGCACTGCAAGGAATCCCGAAGACTCTGGTAAAAGTCGAAAACCAGAATGTAGTTCTACCCGGTCGACGCAACACTCGAACGGCAGCAACTTTGCGTTCCTCAACTTGCCAATTACAGCTTCTAAAACTGGTGAAGAATGATAGAGCTTCTCGAGAGGAGTCCAACGCTACCTCACACGAGCAAAACAACCACCGGAAACGCCGGGAATTCACCGGAATAGCTCACGGTGAACAGTAAAGAGGGTTTGAGAAACAGAGGTCGACAATCGGGGAAATATTTCTAAGTATGGGAACTAATAATCCACAACGAAGACCAAGTCTTGCTATTTATAAAACTCTTAACTGCTGCTATCAGCAGGAGCGCATTCCCACCGACAAAATCAGTCGACGCATTCTCTTCAACCAACAACCTGCTGCTGCCAGCAACAACGATAACCAAGGCCCTCTAATGCAAATCAAAACGGCGTCGCAGCGACTAACCCAAACGACGTCTCATAAGTGAAGTAATCCTTTCTGCCAACAGCTGAACATCCAGTCGCATGAAAGAAACAACGCACAACACTGTTCACAATTGATACCAGCACAACACTAAAACGCAGCGTTTCAACTAAATGAAACGGTGTCGCATAGGATACGTCATCCTATCTTCCAGCAGCTGGGCGCTATAACCAAATGCGATAACAAACCACGACTAAATCCTCAAAACGACGTCGCCTCTACTAATCCAAACGACGACGTCTTATACCCGCTACAGGAACTATCTGCTGACAGATATAAATCAGCTGTTGCTTCCCAAAACGTCACCGTTTCGAAATCCTATAGCGCACTCCTGCTGAAATCCACGTAAGCATTGCTGTCGCTAGCTCTCGCACAACGTTAAGCTAATATCACCCATCGACTGACGACAGTAAAGTCTACGTCATCCTCACAACGCTCAACAATAATGCTTACATCGACATATCTGTTATCAGCAGGTATAAAACTCACAACGACATCGTATCTCTCCCGATACAAAAACACGCTAATTCAACCAGCGACTGATTCCTATACTCTCGACTGATAACAGCAAGGCTTACGTCAGCGCCTTTGATGCCCACACACAACGGGACGTCATCAAACTGTCACCAGCTCAGGCACCCAAACTAAAAAATACGAAAATTACTAGAATCGTTCAAAGGAATGAAATCGACCCGAAAATTTCACTAAAACACCAACAGAGATTCTAAACCACAAAAATACTCAAATCAACCGATTAATTTCCACAATTAATCTTACTTAACAGATTCAGGTCTCACAGGTGACGCACTAGATTCTATATTTTAAGTATTCACATATTTTAACTAGTTGTTTTCTTTTCAGGCCCAAGAGCAAAGCATTTGAACTCAATTTTAAATAATTCCTCGTTTTATTGTTAATTGTGTTCTTAATTCTTGATTAGAGCACCTGTGAGACCCGAAAGTTGATTGGATTAATTGAGTTAATTAATCGGGTTTAGCATAGACCAGATTTGGCTTGAACTGATCTGGGATGAGACAAATTTGAGCTGGTATACTTGGTTTAGTTATCGGGTCCGTTTAAGTCCTTGGAACAGATCTAGAGAGTTGGAGAATTTTCACGGGAAACGTTCAGATTTGAGTGTTGGTCAGCGCTGGTTGATTGTCTTCGGATGTGGCGATGGAATCTGGTAGTCACGTGCTATTTCAGTTACGCGTGTTAGAGTTTCTACGCGGGCAGCGGTGCAACGTCGTTTTGAGAATAGCCAGATTTGAGTTGCGTTAGTTGTTAGCGCTGAGTGAAAGACCCGGTTCTTAGTTCCGGTTCATGTTGCGGAGTAGACCGGTGTGGTTCAGGGATTTCAGATTTGATTAGCTAGTGTGCGTCAGATCTTAGTGCTATGGGTGCGGTTTAGTGTTTCAGACTTGAGTTAGCGGGATCACATGTATTAGTTGGGAGCGTGTTTCCTGGTCGACGTCGTTTGGTTAAGTCCCACGTCTGTTTTGACGTAGTGTACAGATCTGGAGTGGTATTTAGATTTGAGCTGGTTTCAGATGTGAACCTTGAGGTTGTTGGTGGCTGCTGTTCACCAGATGTGACCAGATTTGAGTTGTATTTAAGAGAGGACTTTGACCCTTTGTCCATTATTGTTCCCCGACACTTAGAAATATTTCCCGTGAGCAAACTCTATCACGATACCCTAGATACTGTTCACTGTAACTCTTTTTATCCAATTGCCGACGGTAGATAGCTCCGATTGAAGTTAGAGTGGTGGCGCTGGACTCCTCTTGCTAGGACGCTTCGGTTGGTACAGCTTTTGGAAGCTTGCGTCAAGCTTGGAGAGGTTCGTGAAGACATCTCCCTTCTGTAATCTGTTAGCATAAGCGCCGGATTAGTTCTGCCGTTCAGGTAGCTCGTTGGGTAAGTGTTAGTTTCAACCCTTGTGCTTTGTTTAAAGCTGGTTGTTGAGCTAGATGGGTAGGACACAACTGGTGGAGTGCGTAGCTCCCAGTTCATAGTTTCTGTGCTACGGTCCCTGAGCTAGTGTTGTTATTTTATTAGCAGGTTCTCAGGTCTGTATCGCTTGGGACTTCGTTGTGCTAATTGTAGCTCAGAACTAAGGTACGGATGCGAGATTGTTTTACAGCGTTGAATTGGCATGGATTTTATGTGAGCTGCTGTGTTGGATTCTGTGTGCATTTTCTTGCTCCTGTTGTGTTTTTATTGCAAGTTGTTTCATTGCATACATACATTATCCATGTTGAACCCAGATCTTGGTTAGCCGTGCTTTGTTATTTTGATCTGTGTGTACCAGGATGCCTGTTGGAGGACGAGCGGGTAACTCCCATATGCCTCATCTCCCTGCTGGGATCTGTTAGCCACTATGAGCGGAGTGGGTAGCTCCCACATCTCATGAGTTGGGAAACAGCGGGTTGACCTGTGTTCTGCATCTGGTACCGTGTGTTGAGACGAGTGGATAGCTCCTGTATGCTAACACACCGTGGCCTGCATTGTTCAGTTGATCTGTTATCGTTTGTTGAACAGTCGTTGAGATCCTTTGGCTCCCTGTCTTTGGTTGTAGCCTCATCTCATGCATAGCAATCGCATTTTATCTATTGCTATTGAACTGCTGTTTTTCAGTTGCTCTCCGTAATGGGGTTTGACCCCATGTCCCTCTAGGGCTTGGTTTGTTTGTTTGCCTGTGTGTGTTGTCCAGGTTTCCTAGGTTACTCAGCTGGTCGTGGAGTTGACCCAGCTGGAGGAGCTCCAGGAGGTGGTTAGAGTGTCCCAGTTAGCGTACAGCATATATGTATGTATAGTGGTAGCCGGGGAATGCCCTGTGCTTTGCTGTAACGAGTAGTATTCTGTTGTTTTTGTATTTGATACATGTTGTACTGTTTTACTTTGTTATTTTAAACTGGGATATTTTGAGTATTGCAGTATTTTAAATTATGTTTTCTGAGTCAGGCCAAAAGCGAAAATTTAACCACTATTTTATTGCTTTCGCTATTGATTATTGCGTGGTTTTACTCTGATTGAGCACGAGGCCTGATAGCACCAGACCTGACAATTTGCATCGCATCTGTTTCTCCACTCCGATGCTACTTTGTATAGTCATGAGCTGGTTGCTCTATTGTATTCATCGGAGCCTGATCTTGAGCTGGGTGCTCATCCGAACTAGAAAAAAGACCTTGGACAGTCATCGGTTGAAGCTCCTCCATAGTTACTCTAGTTGTTACATCACAAGAGCTTCCCCAATATTAGAGTGTCCAGGAAACACAATTGTCAATTGTAACGCTTAGAAATTTTTTCTATTAAAAGTCGCATGCCTTAGTATTAATTTCATTTATCTTAATATCTATATTAATTTCACTCTTTGATTATGCCATATTAATTATTTAAATTATTTTACGACGAGTATCTTTTTAGAGTTTTAGTACAGGTCTACGAGGTTTGAATGGAGACGATGAGAACACCGAGGTAAAGGTAATTTTTTTATATAAAATTAATTTTTGAGTCCATTCCCTGTGCTTTGGAAAATTTTATAGTAGTAAAACTTTAAAAGTCCATATTTCTTAAACAAGTTTTATCCTCATATTTTATCCAAATTTTTGAAATTATACAAGGGAGGGAGAAAGGAGTTTTGAGTAGCACTTTTATCAATAGGCTAGCAACTCAGCTATTACCTTTGACAACTTTACAACACAATTTTTCCCTTGTTTAAATGAGGTCTCGCTCCTGAACACACACACCAACGTCACTCTACAACTTTCAAAAAAATAAAAATAAACCCTAGTCTCTCACCCTACAGCCGCCGCCTCCCTTCTCCCCCCCCCCCCACCATCTTAGATTTTTCTGAAGCAAAACCAGCGGCGTTCCCTGCTTTTCCCTTACCTTCCAACCTCGTGACACTCGGTTGTAAAATTTTTCATTATAAGGAAAGTACAAACCTCCTTTGAATGCACCTTCATTCATATACGTGTGTGGATGTATTTTTTCTAAGCTATCGATTTTAAGGGTTTTTAGGCTACGAATTTATGTTCATTATGACGAATTTTCTCTATTTATCATGAATAGGCTGCCTAGGGTTTGAGTTGTGGGAAAGGGTCGATGGTTTGAGCAAGAATTGAGGTAAACTGGGATGTTTCAGGCTATATCGGGGACTAAGGGCTATTGATGTTGAGGAAGAAGGGCCAGAGGTCGTAAGCTGTGTCTCGTAAGCTGTATTGAGGTCGTAAGCTGGATTCAATAAGCTTGGGTTGTAAGTTTTGTCTCGTAAACTGTATTGAGGTCGTAAAATGTATTGAGTAATCTTGGGTCGTGAGTTGTGTCTCGTAAAAAAATATTGAGGTCATAAGTTGTATTCCTTAAGTTGGGGTCATAGTTTTGTCTTGTAAACTGTATTGAGATCGTAAGCTGGATTCAATAAGCTTGGGTCGTAAGCTGTGTCTCATAAACTGTATTGAGATCATAAGCTGGATTCTATAAGCTTGGGTCATAAGCTGTGTCTCGTAAACTGTATTGTGGTCGTAAGATGGATTCAGTAAGCTTGGGTCGTAAGCTGTGTCTCGTAAACTGTAATGAGGTCGTAAGCTGGATTCCAGTAAGCTTGTGTCGTAAGCTGTGTCTCGTAAACTGTATTGAGGTCGTAAGCTGGATTCCATAAGCTTGGGTCGTAAGCTGTGTCCTGTAAAGTGTATTGATATCATCTGTTCTTCCCCCTGATTAAGCAGTAAGCTGTTTCCCCCCTGCTTAAGCCGTAAGCTGTTTTGCGTAAGCTGAAGTGGGCACCATAAGCTGGAGTGAACACCATAAGCTGAAGTGGACATCGTAAGTTGAAGTAGACACCATAAGCTGAACTGGGCACCGTAAGCTGAAGTGACCATCGTAAGCTGATGTGGCCACCGTGAGCCGAGGTGACCATTATAAGTAAATGGATACTTTAAGCTGAGCTGACCACCGTAAGCTAAGGTGATCACTGTAAGCTAAGTTGACCACCATAAGCTGAGTTGACCATCGTAAGCTTATTTGACCACCATAAGCTGAGTGGAGCACCCTAAGCTAAGTGGAGGGCTGCGAATTGATCTGCGTACTCTAAGATGAGTCTAGTACTCCATGATATTCTGTGCGCGATCTGGTCCGAAGCCTTGAGCTGGTTTGGTTAGACGTGCTGACCTGAGTACTGAGATCTTAGAGGAGAGAGCGTGGTCTGAGCCACTAAAATAAGCTGTTGAGTTGTGAGCTGTATTGGTAGCACGTGTTGTTCTGGGCGCTGTAAGATACCTGTGCGTATAAATAAATCCGAGAATTTTATGAAGTTTAATGTTTTATGAGAATTTTGAGGAAAAGAAAAGGTACTACTTTTGAGAATTGTTATTGAGGCAGTATTGTTGAGAAAATGAGGAAAATGTTTTGTATTATGGGACTTGGTTGTGGTGATTCTATTTTGACGGATATGGTGGCCGGGATACATTCCGTTTGACCATATCAACATGACAGATATGATGATCGGGAGACATTCCGTTTGGCCATATCAACTTGACATGTATTGGGCTTCAGAAAATTATTGGAGTGCTTTTACACTTGACAGTACTGGACTCCAGAAAAGTACTGGGGTACCTTTCCAACATGGTACCATGATATTTATATAGCTAGATCAGGCGACCTGAGGCTGAGGGACCATAGTCGAGAAACGGAGTTCGCAAGAAAATCTTTTTATTTATGAGTTTATTGCCAATGCATGAATTTTAAGTAAGATTTGAGATGATGTTTTCTTATGCATTTAATGTTTGCGAAAAATTATTTGAGTATTAAGTTAATTCATGTGCTTGTATTATTTAGTACTTGCTATCCTGCAATTTGTACTTTTTGAGCCTTTAGGCTCACTACGTTTGATTGGTGCAGATGACGCAGAGACTGAGACCTAGTGGCATGACCTTTGTGTTGGGGATCCGGATCCGCCCCCCGGCAAGGCAGCGGAAGAACATAGAATAAAAGCCTGGAGACGATCAATACGAAAAAAATCAATATCAATTATTGACATACATAGGGGGTTCAAAACCACTACCTTGCTGGCACTTGTGCCTGGCTCCAACCGTAGTTACAATAACGTCGGCTCTTCTCGGTAGACTGCGGTAGATATCGCCAATCCGGTCCACGACCGGAACCGAGACTCCTTCCTCAGCCTGCACTAGAAGCACTGACGAATTCTGCACGAACGGATTCTCCTCGAAAAACTAGGCCGGAACGATTTCCGGCGAAGCGGCGGCGGCGGCGGGCGGCGGCGTGAGGTAATTTGAAAGAGGGGCGGCGGTTTGCACTTAGGGTTAGGTTTAATTGTAACACTTGTGTTTAGGTTAAGTCAAAGTTCTACATTAAATAGAATAGGTGATGGATTTGGATCCGGCCCAACGGGCCCGGGTCCAACGGATGAACATTCGTTTCATCTCCATCACCGAGACTTCACCGTAACTCCGATCGCCGATCAGATCGGACCGATCGACTCAGTTTCCGAAACTGAATACTATGATCTGAAAAACCATTTTTCAGAACCCCAGTGCAAAATGACCGTTTTGCCCCTCAACAGCGGGAAACCTCGGTTTGACCCCTGTTGACTTTTAGGAAGTTGCACTTCCCGAAATCCCCTTCTCGTGCTCAACACATTGAGCTGAGTATCCGTGCGGGAATCTCGAATCTAGTACTTGTGTGACCCTCAATGGTTCAGGGATACAGCTAGCCGTGGGCCCACAACCATTGTGGCTCCGGAATCACAATCCCGGACTTGCCCAACGGACCATGGTAAAGCGTCTAGCAACATCGCCCCATGATCCCCTAGGTATCACTGATAGTGCCTGCAAGAACCAGTCGGTCGTGGTTAGCGTACAGTACGGTCCTTTCAATCCACATATCCCGATCAGATCAACGACCATTGGTAAATCGAGAGTCGCTAGAGATCCCATAGCTATGCATACATCTTGGAGATCAAAATAGTGACATCGCGAGTGTAACTAGGCAAACACATTTACCTAAAACACTTGTAGTACTCTGGCCAGAGATTTGCACACTATTATCCCCTCAGATAGCATAGGATATCCACGCATGTCTACGAGCGGTGAATCCTCGACAACGATGCATCGACTCCTACA
>KV015029.1:93557-105786 GCA_001598015.1 Dorcoceras hygrometricum | reverse complement strand
TTCCTAAACTGAATAAGGTTATCTTAAAAACCGTTTTTTCATAACCCCAGTGCAAAATGGCCGTTTTGCCCCTCAACAGCGGGAAACCTCGGTTTGACCCCTGTTGACTTTTAGGAAGTCGCACTTCCCGAAATCCCCTTCTCGTGCTCAACACATTGAGCTGAGTATCCGTGCGGGAATCTCGAATCTATTACTTGTGTGACCCTCAATGGTTCAGGGATACAGCTAGCCGTGGGCCCACAACCATTGTGGCTCCGGAATCACAATCCCGGACTTGCCCAACGGATCATGGTAAAGCATCTAGCAACATCGCCCCATGATCCCCTAGGTATCACTGATAGTTCCTGCAAGAACCAGTCGGTCATGATTAGCGTACAGTACGGTCCTTTCAATCCATATATCCCGATCAGATCAACGACCATTGGTAAATCGAGAGTCGCTAAAGATCCGATAGCTATGCATACATCTTGGAGATCGAAAGTGACATCGCGAGTGTAACTAGGTAAACACATTTACCTAAAACACTTCTAGTACTCTGGCCAGAGATTTATACACTATTATCCCCTCAAATAGCATAGGATATCCACGCATGTCTGCGAACGGTGAATCCTCGACAACGATGCATCGACTCCTACATGCATCAGGGTCTCACCCAATCCCGACGCCTTATGACCCCAAGTGAGTCGGCAAACGGGTCAAAGTGAGACGCCTATCATGTAGAGTCTCAATGACGTTTCGAGTCGTGAGGAGTAATCAGTTGCGAATATTATATATAAATACTGTTTCATACAAGAGTCTATAAACCCACACGCCACAAGTTGGCTAGTTGGGCATCTACTCTAACACTTTGAGCGGATGGTAGTTCATCTTGGCACATTCCACTGCGACCTAGACTTTTACGCCTATGTTGAGAGAAAATTTTTTATTTAGATGTGAGTTTTCAGTATATTATTTTGGTGGAGAAGAATTATTTTTAAAATTTGAGGTTTTGAGCACAATTTATTTGACTTATGATGAATTGTTTTCTTCGGTTGCCACAGCCTTGTTCTAAATTCCTATGCAGTTTACCTTATTGAGTTTTATTGAACTTTCCGCATTTAAAATAAATAAAAAAAATTCCACATTTATATTAATAGAAAAATAAAATATTTTGAGGGTGTTTCACCAATCTACCTTGCACACCAAAATGCCTATATTGCTCTCTGGACTGCTTGAGCTCTACTTCCAGTAGACGGATAGTCATCAGATCGTGATTGGTCGTGGGTGAAATTTATTGAAGTTTTCCAATGCAAAGCCACCGCTTTCCTCATCCGATTCTCCCACAACCTTGCTCCTATCAGAAACATTCAAGCCAACGGAACATCTTCACCATACCGCCTTCGGTCATTGATAGAACTAAGTCAAATGATATGCAAGGTGTTTTTGGCAAAAGAAGACATGGATAATGTTTGAGAAAATTGAGTGTGTGTGTGTGTGAGGTTCTGGAAATCAGATCAAGTTAATTAGTTTAAGTTGATCAGATCGGGTGAGAGCTAATATGAGTATAGCATGTTGTTCTGATGGAACAGTGATGGACTGGATTTAGCGTGCTGACCTGATCGAGTTGTTTTGTGCTGATTGAGCTGTGTGTTGATCGATCTGGGCTGATCTGGTGCGAGATAAGATGATCGGGTATTACAGTACTACCATTAGTATAGCGTGCTGGTTTGTGTAACGTGAGATGATCTGATAGTACTGTAGTGTGGATTGATCTGATAGTATTGTAGCGCTAAGATGATCTGTTGGCACTGTGCTAATTGAGGATCACGTGCTGATATGGATTTCCTGTCAGGCCCGGTGTTCTAAACACAGCTAAAACATGCAAAAACACGGAAAATTAAAAGCGGGTAAAAATTTTATTTTGTCGGCCTGACTGAAAATATAGCATGAAAAAATAAGTTTATACTCAAAATAGAGCTTTTGACTCAAAAACCATGCAACAACTACTAAAACAATTATACATGCAACTCAATCAAGTCAAATACAAACAATTGCACAGGGCATCCCTTGGTAATGAATCGATATAGCATATATATATATACATAACTGGGAAATCAGGCCTGGGACTGCACCAGCTGTCACACCTCACGGACCAACTGATTACTGGAAAAAGGTCAGCAACGGCCATCACAAGGCCAAAGCAGTCCCAAGGGAAAACAAACGAGATCAAACCTCCGAACGAAGAGCAAATCAGCATACAACTATCAAATAAAGCATGAAACATGTGTCGTGCAATGCATGAGAGGTACCAAGGCTCATCCATAACAAGCACAACGACTCAGATGGCAAAAAACATCTCAAGAAGGACTCCTAGGAATGACGTCTCAGCCGACCAATCAAACAACAACGGTGGCCACTACACGTATGAGGGGTGAGGGCATTACCCGGTCACCTCACACGATGTATCCGTAATCCCATTCAGACTCAACCCAAATAGTTCCTTTCAGCACTCTGAGGGAAGGAAACCATCCACTACGCCTCATGGCGACACCAGTCTCACAAGGGGGAGTCGAGATCATGGTACTATCACATCATCACCAGGTTTCAAAGAAAGCAGTCTCAATATTCTATGACAGTATGCAGTATCAGCAAGCTCATGCAACAACATACAATAAACACATGCAATCAGCAAAGTAAGCATAATAGTACTGAATAGCATACGCAACAGCTATATAAATTTGATCGCAGGAAATAAAATAGCACAGATCAGGTTCTACCATGCGATCCTAGGCTGAGCAAATAGCTCACAGCCAACAACACGACAACAAACAAGCAGCACAGCCACACAGCTCGCGCATAACAACTACGGCATAACAACACGTAAACAACTTAGATACAGCAGGCATAACACAGCAGAAACAGCTCGGCTACTCAGCACAAGCATAACATAATCATACCCAGCATATACACGAAAAGCTAAGGCAGTTCAGCCTACAGCCACTACGCTCACATGCTTATCCCAAGCTGTAAAACACAAGCTCAATTCGTACCTTATGCAGATCTTGGCAACTACCTCAGCACATCTCACGGTTTACAATAGAACACACCTCCTTCTTTGCTCGGCCAACTGCTCAGGGTCAACAGCTCACAGCAACCATCAGGGAGCTCAAATCTGCCAAGATACACAAAGAATCAGCTCTGCTAAATCTTATATAGCTCATGCCCGAAGGCCTCACAGCCCAAAGCAACTGCGGCTAATAGCAAAGCCCCATCCACCCAAAGGTAACTACCAAGAACCAAAAATAACACCAGCAAAGCAAAGTTACCTGAACTGAAGCTCACTCGGTCGGAAATCACGAACACAACCACGTAGCTTCTCAGTGATTCCTCCATCCAGCCTTCCCCTGACTTCAAACTGGTATAGAAACGTCGATCTTGAGGAGGTCTTTCCAACCGCTGTACCCCCGCTCAAAGAAAGCCTATGTCTAGCGATCTAAGAAAAACTAGTCGGGTGAACAATAGTTAGGTTTTGGGGAAAATATATCTCGGTAGCGTCTACAAGAAGATAAGGAATGGGTGATCTAAAAATGACTAATTTTGGTCAGCGAGAGGATATTTATACTTATTACTCAACAGCTCACGGCTACAGTAAATTCAGCATAGCTCAAGCCTCTTCACTATAAACTACCCAGCGCACAGCTTATCACGCACACCCGCACAAACCAGCTCTCGAATCCAACAACTCACACTCCGTACGGACCAAATTCCAAAAGATTACAGCTAAAGTGATACAGATCAGCTCAGACCTCCTCACTGGAACCAGCCCAGGCAAAGCAGTTCAACTTGCACAGCAATTCAGCTCATCTCAAGACAGCTTACGTACCCAGGTTAGTCCTCACCTACAGTGTCTCCAGTCAGCTCAGATCCTGACACTGTTCCAGCTTAGGCACGAAGACGCCATTTAGCTTACACATCAACAGATCACGGCCTCAACAGATTACGCTCACATATCAGCTCACGTGCACCTATCAGCTTGCGCAATGCACAACAGCTCAGATCGCACCAGTTCAGCACAGGGTAGACTGCACAGTAACCCCTCAACAGCTTACAACAACTCAGGTCAGGTCGCACACTGTTAATCAGCTCAGGGTGCTCTATCCAGTTTGCAGCAACCAAATAGCCCACGACGCAATCTCAGCTCGTGGAATCTAAGCTTAGAACAGCTCGCAGCATCCACAGTTGCACAGCTAATAACAACAATCCAGATCACACAGTGGACAGCTTATACATACTGGAGAGTTCTCTCCAAAGCTGGAACACTCAACAGCTCTCGTACAGTCTGGTAATTACGACCAGTTCTTTCCTAAGCTGAAGACCACAAAAACTATGGTGTATGCAGGACGACACTAACAATCTAAGCTTAAGCTGGTATCTCTAAACAACGCAGCACAACACCCGTGATCTAAATACTCAGCTCAGGGCATCCAGAACAGCACACAATTCAACAGCTTGAGCTAGGAACAGCAGAACAGATTACATCTGCGATAGCTCACAGCTCATAGCTCAGCTTGTGCACTCAACAGCTCTCGCGCATGGCTTAGCTTTCGTATACGCAAGTTTAGCCCCAACAGCTCAGAATAGCCAAGAAAACTCATACTGACCTAACTAACAGAACAGCTCAAAACAAATATTGCAGCAACAGCTCACAGCTGCTATACCACCAGCTTACACCAAGACAGATCAGATGGAACTAGCATCACTGTCTAAGAGTTCACACTACTCAGCTTGGAGGAACTCAGATCAGCATGCATCCTACCTAACAACTTAGGATTCTCTAAACAGCTTACAACACCCAATGTTGTTCGCTAAGCTCACAGATCACAGCGCATAATCCTGGAACAGCTCACGATCCCAGAACAGATCACGCCTGCTGTTACCTTCTATACGATACTCCTAAGATGCTAACAGCTCATGGACCCAACACAGTCCTTACACACCAGCTTGCGCCTAATCTGGTCCACAATAACAGGGACCATTAAAATTGTTCTTTAAAGTTTCTCCTTTTAGAAGTGTTAATGAGATTTGGATACAAGAAAATTAGCTCCTCTTTATGTTGGACCTATGAAATTGTGGAAAGGATCGGTCCTTTGGCTTATCATTTGTTGTTACCACCTGAACTTTCCTCATTACACGATGTGTTTCATTTTTCTATGTTGAGGAAGTATGAGCCAGAGCCTTCACATGTGCTACGAACTGACGAGGTGGAGTTGGATCGAACGTTGAGTTATGTCGAATATCCCTTGCAGATTTTGTACAGGAAGGAGAAACAGCTCAGGAACAAGACCATTCCTTTGGTAATGGTCTAATGGAGAAAGGATGGTAAAGAAGAAGCTCCGTGAGAGTTAGAGGAGAATATGTATCGTGAGTGGCCTCATTTATTTGAGTACGTATGGTATGAACTCCAGTAGCTAGATTGCTTGATGTTGTTTTCCCAGTTATCTTGAACTCTTGGTTAGTTGGGTTGTGGGATTGTTGTCTCCAGATTTGTAGTTGTTCTGTGAGTCCTGGTATAGTAGGACACCTTCTGTATCGTGTAACCAGTGTTAGTGTTTTGGTGATATTCTGTAATGTTGAGATTTGGATCGGATTTGGAGTTTGTTGTTTGATTTCGAGGAAAAAATCATTTTTAGTGGGAGAGAAATGTGAGATCTTAATCGCTAATTATTTATTTGGAAAATTAATCGGGCATTGGATTAGACTTGAAGAAGATCTAGTTGGTTTGCGAGGGAAATAGATCTGGTTTGGTTCGTAGAACGGTCGAATCTGATTGTTTGAGCCCTCAAGAATTGTGTCGTGAGTTATTATGGGAGTGCGAAGTTGAATATTTTGAGTTATAGTGGAACGACGTCTTTCTGGGAGAAACCAGATTTGAGGGTGAAATCTGGTAGTATTGTATAGACCGGTCGGTTCGTGGTTTTAGTGTTAACTGGTGCGGTTTGTGAGTATCAGCCGAGTCAAGATCTGAATGAGTGTGATCTGGTCGTTCGGATCTGGATCGTGATGCGACGACATTTAGCGATACACGTTTATGAACTAGCTGGATTGTTGTACGATGTCGTTTAGGGGAACCAGATGAGATGTGAGATCTGGATGTGTGAGAGCTGGTTGGTTACGGGAGCTGGATTGTGATGCGATGCCGTTTTGAGAAACCAAATCTGGGTGTGAGCTGGTCACTCTGAGCGTATTCATGTGCGACGTCGTTTGGTAGTAGCACGCTGTATGGCGTATAGTCCAGATCTGGAGTAGTACTCAGATCTGAGTTGGTAAATGCTATGAGCCCTTTGTTGTCGGTGGCTACTGTTCACCAGATTTGGGGAGATTTAAGTTGTATATATAGAGGACTTTGACTGTGTTTACGTCAGTAGTTCCCAACACTTAGAAAATATATCTTCTCCCAATATCGTATCCTCTACTATAGCGAAACCCTTAATGTTCACTGTAGCATATTTCTTCCGATTGCCGGTGGTGGACAACTCCGATGGGAGCAAGGCTAGTAGATGGATTCCCCTCGCTAATACGTTTCTTTATATACTATTTTCAAAGGCTTTGGAAAGCCAGAGGAGTAAATGCGAAGAAGCTACAATGCGTCGTTGTTCTTAAACTGGCAGATTGGTTCTTCTGTTCAGGTAGTGCTTTGAGTAAGTATTAGATCCTACCTTGTGCTTGTTTAGAGCTAGTTATTGTGTTAGAAAGGTATGATAGAGCTGGGTTGAGCTGGTGGCTCCCAGTTCGTGTTTCTATGCGTAATGACCCTGAGCTGGTTGTTGTTGTTTGGCCAAGCAGGTGGCAGATTTGAGTTACTAGGGGCTTTTGTTGTGGTAATTGTAGCTCAAAAACTAAAGGTACAGATTTGAGCTTGTATTACACCTTTGGGATAGGCATGGATATAAGCAGGTGGCAGATTTGAGTTACTAGGGGCTTTTGTTGTGGTAATTGTAGCTCAAAAACTAAAGGTACAGATTTGAGCTTGTATTACACCTTTGGGATAGGCATGGATATTATGTATGCTTGCTGGTATGTTGTGCAGTGTATGCTATCGTGCTGTTGTTTTTTACCTCTGTTCTGTGCTGGTTGTTGCACGTCATTGTAATTGCATACACACATTTTCCTATTGAGCTCATATTTGTTAGCCATTTGTTGTTGTGCTAACCCGTGTGTACTAGGAGGCTGTTATTGAGGACGAGCGGCAATACTGTGCTCCTCATCTCCTTGCTGGGTAGTTGTTAGCCGCTATGAGACGAGTGGATAGCTACCACGCTCTCATGAGCTTTGGCAACAGCAGGTTGAGTAATCTGATTTATGCTTCTGGTACAATGTGCTGAGACGAGTGGATAGCTACCACGCTCTCTCACGCTATGTGGCCACTCCATTGTATTCCTTCGATCTGTTGACAGCTGCTGAGCTGGTTCTTGAGCTCCGTTGACTCCATGTTCGGTTGTAGTCTTTCGTTCTTGCATCCTTCTGTCTCATGCATAGCACATGAATTTATATCTATTGCTATCTATTTTCTATTTGTATTGCTCTCCGTACTGGGGTTTGTCCCCTGTCCGTCTTGGGCTGGTTGTTTTGTCTGTGTATGTGTTGTTCAGTATTTCCAGGCTTCTCAGCTGGTCGTGGAGATGACGCAGCTGGTAGTGCCCCGAGAGGTGGATAGAGTGTCCCGGATATCTATATATTATGATTATGTATTAGAGTCTTCACCAGGGAATGTCCCGTAGTGATGTTCTATTGCTGATTTGATTTTGTTGTCTGGGAGACACTCGATTCTTGTATTGTTTTTTGCTTGTTGGTTGGTTCTTCGGTTGTTGTAAAACCAATATTATGAGTATATGTGTATTTTTAAATTATGTTTACTAAGTTAGGCCAAAGCAAAAAATTTTAGCCACTTTTTAAATGCTTCCGCAGTCGTAATTTGCGTGTTTATCTCTGTTTGTGCACCGGGCCTGACAATTTGGAGCTGAAACTCCTATGTCTCCCCTTCTTCCTTGTTTAGGAAGGATTCCACTAGAAGACTTTGATCATTACAGCTTCACTAACAACCCAATGACTACAGTCGCATCTGAATGAACTTCTAGCACACTCCAAACTTTTACAGATTCTCGATCTATAAAGTACAAACGATATACATTATGAGGTGCCTAATATTGACAAGCTCTTACACACTCTATTTTTTATATACAATGAAAGAATAAACCACATAGTATTGTTTCAACTACGAGAACGTGGCACAATATATTTTTGATATCGAATATCAACAAGCAGAATGTCTCGAGTGTCACTTCGTGCGTAAAAGTTTCTGTTTAAATCTGGTTTCTCTCGTAACCTCATTCACACAACAACTTATTGTCTATCATACTCTTCTTCCCCAACGGTCTTTAAATGAGCCAGTAGAAACAATCCTCTTTCATCGAGGACGAATGTACGCCGCAATAAATGCTTCAATTAATTGAGGATTGTCTTTGTCTGCAGAACCCAATTGCTTTTTAACAAAAAATGAAAACCTTCGACTGTCTCAAAAGTCTCACTATACATTATGCCATAACTGGTTCTGATCCTCATAAATGTTCATCCAAGTTGTCTCTTGGCTCTTTTGATAAGCTCTGAATCGTGGTTTGTAGATGACTTGTCGATATGAACTTCTAATCTGATTAATGGAAAAAAGCTGAGAGCTGAAAGCTGCATGCGAGATCTAAACTATTATAAGTGTTGACTTTGCTCTTCTTCAAAGCTCCATTTTGATCTCTTACGCTCTGATCTGATCTGTGATGCTCTAAGTTGATCGACTTGCTCTAAGCTGATCGTCGACGCTCTAAGCTGATCTATGCTTCTGCACTGAAACCTGATAATCTCTGATCTGATCCACTATGCTGTCAGGCCCGGTGCTCTAAATCAGAGATTAAGCACTCAACTAGCCCAAAATACGGAAGCATAAAAAGTTGATTAAAAATTTTCTTTTTCGACCTGAACAAAAATACGATTCAAAATATTAATACTCAAAGTATATTGTTAACTCAAAACTACACAACAAAAGCAGTACCAGAAATGTATACAAATATCTCAACGAATACAAATCTCCAGACAGGGCATCCCCAGGTAAACTGACTCAAAATAATATACATAACTGAGACTCAAAAAGGGGATTTATCAGCTGGAATGTGAGGACTGAGAATTATCAGATGACAATTATCGAGTTAATCAGATCAGAGTAATGATTAACCAACAGAGATTTTCATATTGGTAAGATACTGGTGAAGAGACCATCTTAGATGCATGCTGGTCCAGATTATTGTGCTAAGCTGATAATACAAGCTGTTTGGGTTCCAGTGCAGAGTATCATTGGTTTGAAGAATGGTCTAAAGCACTGATGATCAGAGTTGATTGATGATTTATTAGTAGAGATGTTACAGCTTAAGGATTGGGTGATAAGAATCAGTTTTGCTGCCGGATGGTCTAAGTTTTTGTTGCGAGCGGGTAGAGGTAAACTATTCTAGGTTTAGGATGCGTTGGTAACAGCTTAGAGGTCTACTGGTGGATTTTGGTGTTGAAACAAGACCAGCTTTGGTGTGAGCTGGTTGAGCAGATTAGTTCCAAACTGGACAGCAGTTTGAGCTGTGAGATGAATTGTATCTTGTGAACTGTTTATCGATCATCTTAGGAGAATTGATGTACGCTATTGATGACCACCTTCGAGTTTGGCTTAGATCGGTCAGCTTAGGAGAAATGTTTATCGGTCAGCTAAGCGTTTAATTTAAAACTCTAAGGCCAAAACTCATGCAGGACTAAACATGCAGCATGCAAACATTAACATAGATCGTAAAACAGTAAAACTCACAGACTGGTAGTGCGACTTCTGAGCTCCACGCATCAGGCTAGTATCCCACCAGAACCACCGCTCTGATACCAACTGAAACGTACAAGACTCATTTTTTTTTAAACATTTGCGGAATACATAAATTGAATGTGTGGCTCGTTCCCTTTTAAGACATTTTCCAAACCATTTTCTCAACAAGAATTGAAATAGAAATAAATAAGTATTTTAAAACGTAAAACCATCCATACTTCTTAAAAAAAACTGAGTAAAAGTACTGAAAATGAACATTTTTAAAACCAACATACTAAAAGTGTATCATAACAAAAGATAACATCGCTGCGGTCATGGGGTACTGCTGTAGTAGACGTTCAGAGGTCCTCACCGTCAGTCGAGGTATACTCAGCAGGGTCATCACCTGTGAGACCCGAAAGCTGATGAGATTAATTGAGTTAATTAATCGGGTTAACGTAGACAAAAATTTGAGCTTGAGCAGATCTGGGATGAATCAGCTTTGAGTCGATATGCTTCGAAAGCTGATGAGATTAATTGAGTTAATTAATCGGGTTAACGTAGACAAAATTTGAGCTTGAGCAGATCTGGGATGAATCAGCTTTGAGTCGATATGCTTGAAGAAGCTATCGGGTTTTGTAAGTCCTTGGAACAGATCTGGAGAGTTAGAGTTTTGTTGCTGGATGTGTTCAGATGTGAGCGTTGGTCATCGCTGAGTGATCGCGTTCAGCAGTAAGGATGAGATCTGTTGTCGCTGAACAGAAGAGAGTACGCTAGCTTGTTTTGTAGTGAGTTGCTAAACTACGTCGTTTGGATTAGTTGGAACGATAGTGTTTTGGTTTAGCGGGCGAGACTCAGCAGTGAGCAACGTTGGTCTTCAGATTTGAGAGAGATCTGAGTGTTAGAGAGTGACGCCGTTTTGGGTTCAGATTTCTCTTGTGCTAGCGATTCAGATCTGAGTAGCGGGTGACGTGTCCAGTTGCGACAGTAGACTTTGCGCGACGTCGTTTGAATTAGTAGAGATCTGCTTTGGCGTAGAGTGAGATCTGTTGCGAAATCTGGTTGCGAGCGGAAATATCAGCTTTGAGATTTAAGTTGTCGGTGAGATCTGTTCAGCGGCCTAGGACAGATTTGAGTTTATAAGAGGACTTGGTCTTCGTTGCTTTGTATTGTTTCCCGACACTTAGAATATTTCCCGAGTAGTTGCTTGTATTTGGCTTAGCATGTGACAGATCTGTGTTGCTCGGACCCCTTTGTAGTAATTGTTGCACAGAAGACTTGAGGTACGGATGTGAGCTTTCTTACAGCATTGAGATTTGGCATGGATATGTTCTCATGCTTGCTGTTTTGTGATGCCGTGTATATTGTCTTGTTATCTGTTGCATTTTGTTGCACTGCATACACGCATCTGTTCCATACTGTTATCAGATCTCTTGTAGCCGTATCTTGCTTGCTGAATTGAGCGTGGCAGGTGCTTGTAGAGGCGCGCGGGTAACTGCCGTCCCTCATCTCCCTGCTGGGACTTTTAGCCATCGTGAGAGAAGTGGGTAGCTCCCACATCTCATGTGTTGGGCAACAGCAGGTTGAGCGTTGATTGTTAGAGTAGATGCCCAACTAGCCAACTTGTGGCGTGTGGGTTTATAGACTCTTGTATGAAACAGTCTTTATATATGATATTCGCATTCTTTTATATGGCGTTCTTTACTTTCATTATATGTGTAATGATTTACAATTGCGTTGAGTAAAGACCTAGAATGCACTAAAGCGTATGTTAGATGTGATAGTGGGTATGACGACTATCATGGAACACATCTAATAGTCACTGTATATTCTGAACATGTTCCTAGTCGATTGGGCCGTCAAAATGAGGATAAGGCCGCCCGAGTTCGAGACTAGTACCTACGATGCGAAGTACAATGTTTCATTGGTAGGGAGCATTGTGATGTTCTGAGCATGCAGATAGATAGTGACCTGGTGATCTATCGAACTACCCTCCTTCAGACTTTCCAAGTGGTTACCATTTGTCGAGTGGATAAGTCCGAGGTCTTGGTTGTACTGATTAGTACTCACGACTCGAAACGTCATTGAGACTCTACATGATAGGCGTCTCACTTTGACCCGTTTGCCAACTCATTTGGTTTCATAAGGCGTCGGGATTGGGTGAGACCCCGATGCATGTAGGAGTCGATGCATCGTTGTCGAGGATTCACCGCTCGCAGACATGCATGGATATCCTATGCTATCTGAGGGGATAATAGTGTATAAATCTCTGGCCAGAGTACTAGAAGTGTTTTAGGTAAATGTGGTTACCTAGTTACACTCGCGATGTCACTATTCGATCTCCAAGATGTATGCATAGCTATCGGATCT
>KV015029.1:66324-80579 GCA_001598015.1 Dorcoceras hygrometricum | reverse complement strand
TTGGATTTGATCCATACTGATGTGTGCGGCCCATTTAGTATCGGTACTAAATACGGCCACACCTACTTCATCACCTTTACCGATGATTATTCTAGGTACGGGTATTTGTACTTGATGAAGTACAAGTCTGAATCCTTTGAAAGGTTCCAGGATTCAAGGCTGAAGTAGAAAATCAGTTAGGCAAAAGTATTAAGGCACTTCGATCTGATCGAGGTGGTGAATACTTGAGTGCTGAGTTTCAAGACTATCTGAAAGAGAATGGGATTCTCTCACAGTGGACCCCTCCGGCGACACCACAGCTCAATGGTGTAGCGGAGCGTCGTAATCGGACCTTGTTGGACATGGTTCGATCTATGATGAGCTTCACTGAGCTTCCGACCTCGTTTTGGGGCTATGCGCTCGAAACAGCGGTCATTTATGAGGATTTGGGGATGTCCTGCTTACGTGAAGCAGACATTGGGAGAAAAGCTGGATACGAGATCCATCTTATGCTACTTCATTGGGTATCCAAAAAATTCCATTGGATACTATTTCTACTATCCCAGCGAAACAAAAGTGTTTGTTTCTAGGAATGCCACCTTTATGGAAAGGGAATTTGTACTTGATAGAAAGGGCAAAATAGTAGAACTCAAAGAGGTTCGAGATCCAATCTAAGTACCAGGTGAGTCTCCCGCACCTACAGAGCCAGTACCAGAAATGGTCGCACCTAGGAGATCCAAAAGGATTCCTAGAGCTCCTGAGAGATATGGTTTTCTCCTTGAAGATGATCAAGGTGATCAGGTTGTTGGATCTGATCCAAGAATTTTCAAGGAGGCAATTTTCGATGCTGATTCTAACTTATGGCTTGAAGCAATGCAGTTTGAATTTGACTCAATGCATGCTAACCAAGTTTGGACTCTTGTTAACCCTCCCGAAGGAATCGTTCCTATTGGGTGCAAATGGGTATACAAGAGGAAACTTGGGCCTAATGGTAAGGTAATGACCTACAAGGTGCGACTGGTCGCGAAAGGTTACACTCAAAGGCAAGGTGTTGACTATGACGAAACCTTCTCGCCAGTCGCAATGTTCAAGTCAATTAGAATATTGTTAGCCATAGCCGCATGGTACGACTATGAGATATGGCAAATGGATGTGAAAACTGCGTTCCTTAATGGAAACATTAAGTAAGAGATCTATATGACGCATCCTGAGAGTTTCACATCTGTTGGAAGCGAGCACAAGGTATGCAAGCTTCAGAGATCGATCTACGGTCTCAAACAAGCATCACGAAGTTGGAACCTAAGATTCGATGAAACAATTAAGGAATTTGGTTTCATCAAGAATCCCGAGGAGCCATGTGTCTATAAAAAGGTAGTTAAAAGCGCTGTGACGTTCCTCGTACTTTATGTTGACGACATTCTACTCATTGGGAATGATGTAGGAATGCTGCAGTCAACTAAAGTATGGTTGTCTAGCAGATTTTCGATGAAGGACATGGGTGAAGCATCCTATATTCTTGGAATACAGATCTATCGGGATAGATCTAAACGGATGCTCGGACTCACCCAAGCTACCTACATCGATACCATACTTAAGAGGTTCTCTATGGAAGAGTCCAAGAGAGGACACCTACCTATGTGCCACGGGGTCACTCTATCCAAGTCTATGTGTCCAAAGACTGATGAGGAGATAGAGAATATGACACGTGTACCATATGCCTCGGCTATACGTAGTATTATGTATGGCATGATCTCAACTAGACCGGACGTCGCATATGCTCTGAGTGTCACTTGGAAGAGTTTCAAGCAAGACACCATCGCGGATTCAACCACTGAGGCTGAGTACATTGCAGCATCAGCTGCTGCTAAGGAGGCCGTTTGGATAAGGAATTTCGTCGAAGAGTTGGGCGTCATTCCTAATGGATTTGGTCCAGTCCCGGTGTACTGCGACAATACGGGTGCCGTTGCGCAATCAAAGGAGCCTAGGTCTCACCAAAGATCCAAACACATACTGAGGAAATACCACATAATCCGGGATATTGTGGCTAGAGGTGACATAGCAGTTGAGAGAGTCGCCTCTGCGGACAACGTTGCTGATCCACTTACGAAGCCCTTGCCAGGACCCTTGTTTGAAAAACATCGCGAAACAATGGGACTGCGTCTGATGATTAGTTGGCTTTAGGGCAAGTGGGAGATTGTTAGAGTAGATGCCCAACTAGCCAACTTGTGGCGTGTGGGTTTATAGACTCTTGTATGAAACAATCTTTATATATGATATTCGCATTCTTTTATATGGCGTTCTTTACTTTCATTATGTGTGTAATGATTTACAATTACGTTGAGTAAAGACCTAGAATGCACTAAAGCGTATGTTAGATGTGATAGTGGGTATGACGACTATCATGGAACACATCTAATAGTCGCTGTGTATTCTAAACATGTTCCTAGTCGATTGGGCCGTCAAAATGAGGATAGGGCCGCCCGAGTTCGAGAGTAGTATATGCGATGCGAAGTACCATGTTTCATTGGTAGGGAGCATTGTGATGTTCTGAGCATGCAGATAGATAGTGACCTGGTGATCTATCGAACTACCCTCCTTCGGACTTTCCAAGTGGTTACCATTTGTCGAGTGGATAAGTCCGAGGTCTTGGTTGTACTGATTAGTCCTCACGACTCGAAACGTCATTGAGACTCTACATGATAGGCGTCTCACTTTGATCCGTTTGCCGACTCATTTGTATAAATCTCTGGCCAGAGTACTAGAAGTGTTTTAGGTAAATGTGTTTACCTAGTTACACTCGCGATGTCACTATTCGATCTCCAAGATGTATGCATAGCTATCGGATCTATAGCGACTCTCGATTTACCAATGGTCTTTGATGTGATCGGGATATATGGATTGGAAGGACCGTACTGTACGCTAACCATGACCAACTGGTTCTTGCAGGCACTATCAGTGATACCTAGGGGATCATGGGGCGATGTTGCTAGACGCTTTACCATGATCCGATGGGCAAGTCCGAAATTGTGATTCCGGAGCCACAATGGTTGTGGGCCCACGGCTAGCTGTATCCCTGAACCATTGAGGGTCACACAAGTACTGGATTCAAGATTCCCGCACGGATACTCATCTTAATATGTTGAGCACAATAAGAGGATTTCGGGAAGTGCGACTTCCTAAAAGTCAACAGGGGTCAAACCGGGGTTTCCCATTGTTGAGGGGCAAAACGGTCATTTTGCGTTGGGGTTCTGAAAAATGGTTTTTCAGATCATAATATTCAGTTTTTGAAACTGAGTCGATCGGTCCGATCTGATCGGCGATCGGAGTTGTAATGAAGTCTCGGTGGTGGAGATGAACTGAATGTTCATCGTTGGACCCGGGCCCGTTGGGCCGGTCCAAGTCCAACACTTAAGTCTATTTAATTAGACTTAATCAAGACTTAACAAAAAAAACAAGTTATACACTTTAACCTAACCCTAGAAACTAAGCGCCGCCCCTCCTCTCCTCTCTCCCGCCGCCGCCGCCGTGCGCCGCCGCCCGTCTTCGCCGGAATATCGTTTCCGACCAATTCGACGAGGAGAATCCGTTCGTGCTGATCTCGTCAGTCCTTCTAGTGCAGGCTGACGAATGAGTCTCGTTTCTGGTCGTGGACCGGATTGGCGATTTCTACCGCAATCTACCGAGAAGAGCCGACGTTATTGTAACTACGGTTGGAGCCAGGCACAAGTGCCAGCAAGGTAGTCACCTAAACATTCTATGAAGGTCGTAGTTTGTTATTGTTTTTTTTGTATTGATCGTCTCCCGGCATCTATTTTCTGTTCTTTCGCAGCCTGGCCGGGGGGCGTGATCCGGATCCCCAACAATGATAAGGCACCTGGTACCGTGTGTTGAGACGAGTGGGTAGCTCCCATATACTCACACACATTGTGGCCACTGTCTTCGGTTCGGATTTCAGTTATTGAGCTGTCCTTGAAATCCTTTGGCTCCCTGTGTTTCGGTTGTAGCCTTGATCTCATGCATAGCATTTGCATTTTATCTGTTGCTATCTAACTGTTGTTTTCAGTTGCTCTCCGTACTGGGGTTTGACTCCTGTCCCTCTGGGGCTTGGTTGTTTGTTTCCTGTGTGTGTTTTCAGGTTATCATGGTTACTCTGCTGGTCGTGGAGTAGACCCAACTGGAGGTACCCCAGGAGGTGGTTAGAGTGTCTTAGTTAGCGTATAGCATATTATGTATCAGTACTGTTAGCCGGGGGTTTGTCCTGTGCTTTTTAGTAGTTGTTGTTTGGTACTTGATATATGTTTTAATGTTGTACTTATACTGAGTGAATTTAATTACTGGGATATTTTGAGTATTGTTGTACTTTAAATTATATGTTTTAATCGTGAGGCCAAAGCGGAAATTTTAAGCCACTTTTGTATGCTTCCGCTATTGTTTTGCGTGGTTTAACTCTGTATTGTGCACGAGGCCTGACATTTAAAATCGTGCAATTTAAAAGCTTTGCCCGTCAATGTATATTTAATCATTTTCTTTAAAACATTTACGTACATAGAATACTACATATATAATGGGCTTCTATATTTTCTACTTCGGTCACGGACTGGTTCAGGAGTCTGGCCCACTAATTCTAGACAACTTAAAAGTTGGACTTAGCCCATAACATTAAATTCATCTTTAACTCCTAACATACTCCAATTTTGACTACTCCAAAATCAATTGACCAATTTTGACTTTTAAAATCAAATTACTAATTTTGACTAATTCCAAGGACTAATTTTGACTAATTTCAAAATCAATTTTGACTTAAATTAACTTGACAAATTATTAATTTAAAATAATTTGATCAATTTTGACTTTAAAATAAAACGAAGGGTCAAGTTTGACTAAATCAAAACTCACATAATCAATTTTGTCCAATTAAATTCCATGGTCAATTTTGACTTAATTAAATACCCAAATACTACAATTTTTATTTTAAAAGCTTAAAATAAGGGATAAGGTCCAATTTATTTAAAAGTTTGACCAAAATAATAGACTTTAAAAGATTTGACCAAAAACATTAAAACTGGACCTTAGACTTAAAAATTAAAATAATCGGCCCGAGATTAAAATAACCCGGACCAAATTTAAAACATTTTGAAAACATCTTAAAATATTCTTAAAATATCAAATAAATTCATCCATAAATTTTGGCAGCCCCTAAGACTCGAAATCTCAATTTTCACAAAAATGACCCGATGAGACTCATTTCGAGCGACAAAACGGTAAAAATCATTAAAAATCATTCCATAACCAAATCACTCCCTGTTTCAACCCACATCACCCTAACCCAATATACTAGGTTTTGGAACAAACAAAATTCAAAAACAATTTAGTACGTGACCAACCCGATGCCTTCAAGCCTACTGCTCGCGTGCAGACTGCAACCAGGACATGTGCTACCATAAAATTCATAACTCAATGTATTATCTCCTGAAGTCAACCATGACTACACAAACCGCATGGATCGACGTACCCAACCCCAACAACTCTACTGTCGCACACAAACGACAAGTCAGGATACGTGCTGATCATAAAATTCGTAACTAATTAAATCATTGACCAAATCACTTTCCGTTTGGAATCTACGTGATCCTAACTTGATGGAATAACTACCTGGACCACCCTTGGACCGAACTCTAGCCCCATGAACCGCCCATGACCGTAGCTTCACAAGAAAAGAATCAAATACGTTTTAAAAACTATGAAACATGCATGGATCTCAAACATTATGCATAAATTTGAATAAATCAAATATCAATCATGCATTGAACATTAAAAAAAATTTACTATGGCTTAAATGGTGAGAAAAGGAATTGAAACGAACAAGACTCTAGAAATTTTTTTTTAAACATTTGCGGAATACATAAACTGAAAGTGTGGCTCGTTCCCTTTTAAAACATTTTCCAAACCATTTTCTCAACAAGAATTGAAATAGAAATAAATAAGTATTTTAAAACGTAAAACCATTCATACTTCTTAAAACCAACTTAGTAAAAATACTGAAAATAAACATGTTTAAAACCAACATACTAAAAGTGTATCATAACAAAAGATAACATCGCTGTGGCCACGGGGTACTGCTGTAGCAGGCGCTCAGAGGTCCTCACCGCCAGTCGGGGTATACTCAGCAGGGTCATCACCTGCACCATTTAAACCTAGTGAGTCTAGAGGCTCAGCATGCTCTATCTTGTATCATAACAAAGTACATACTAATAAAGTCGCATGCAGGCACATACTTGTAATAAAATAACGTTAAAGCATGAATGCATGCATGATCTTAAAACATTGCTTCGTACATTTCATATCATACATAACATATAACATACATAAGGCATGACATAACATAACATGAAAAACGTATGAGTCGTATCAGTGACTGCGAGCGGGCGTGTGACTGATCAGTCGAAATAACCAACGTACGTGGCGGTGTGGTTCACCCGACCTTACTTCAGGATCCCTATATGTCACACATCTATGCTTGCCACTTCGCCATGTCGTGATCATATGGATCCATAGGCTCATAATCATACATTAAAACAGGGGATCCCCGGGCCCGGCTACCCGGATAGCTCCCATCATTAAACTTTGTCACATCACTTCAATCCCTCGGTTTTATCTTAAAAGAGACATGCCTGATCGTTTCATAAATCTCATGATGCGTGCATTTCTTAAAATCATGTAATTTAAAAAGGCTTAGCCCGTCAATGTATATTTAACGTTTCCTTTAAAGATATTTACGTACATTGTCACATCACTTCAATCCCTCGGTTTTATCTTAAAAGAGACATGCCTGATCGTTTCATAAATCTCATGATGCGTGCATTTCTTAAAATCATGTAATTTAAAAAGGCTTAGCCCGTCAATGTATATTTAACGTTTCCTTTAAAGATATTTACGTACATAACATACTACATATATGATTAATTATATATTTACGGACTTCTACATTTTATACTTCGGTCAAGGACTGGTTCAGGAGTCGGCATACTACTTCTAGACTTAACTTAAAATTAAACTTATCCCAAGACTTAGATGAATTCCTTAAAATTCCTAACACATCCAATTTTGACTAACCTCAACTCAATTTTGACTTTACAATCAAAGGACTAATTTTGACTAATTTCAAAATCAATTTTGACTTTAAAATCAAAGTACTAATTTGACTAATTTCAAAATCATTTTTGACTTAAAAATCAAAGGGCTAATTTTCACTAGTTTCAAAATAAATTTTGATTTAAAATCAATTTAATCAAATTTCGACTTTCAAAATGTAACTTAACCAATTTTGACCCAAATGACCAATTTTGATCAAATGATCAATTTTGACCCGGTTAGGATGCCATTGTAAATTTTGACTCAATTTAAAATCCCAAAACTCCAATTTTGACTTAAAAACTTAAAATAAATATCAAACACAATTAAATTAAAAGTTTGACTCGATTTAAAACATTTGATCATTTTCTTTAAAATTGGACATTTGACTTAAATTAAAAATACAGATCCATAATTAAAATATCTCGGACCAGTTTTAAAATATTTTGACTCGATACACGACGAACCGAGCTGATCCAGCCATGACAATTTAAAAATCACACATGGTAAAAATCATTTTTTAGGCATTAATTTGCCATGAAAATTACCAATATCATAAATCAAATAAAATCTAAAAAGACTGGAAAACATCTTAAAATATGCTTAAAACATCAAATAAATTCATCCACGAACTTTGGCAAACTCTAAGACTCGAAATCTTAATTTTCACAAAAATGACCCGACGAGGCTCATTTCGAGCGACAAAATGGTAAAAATCATTAAAAATCCATTTCTTAACCAAATTACTCCCTATTTCGACTCACATCACCCTAACTCAATAAAATAGTCTTTGAAACAAACTAAATGTTGATCAACTCGACGTCCGCAATCCCACTGCCCGTTCGCAGACTGCAACCAGGACATGTGCTAGCCTCAAAATTCATAACTAATTCATTCCTCGATCAAATCACTCGTCGTTTGGACCTACGTGACCCTAACTCAATGGGATATCTCTTGGAATCAACGTCTACCACACAGAATTAATTGATCGACGTACCCGACCCCAAAAACTCTACTATCACGCACAGACGACAAGCCGGGACACATGCTGATCATAAAATTCGTAACTAATTCATTCCTTGACCAAATCACTTCCTGTTTGGATCTACGTGATCCTAACTCGATGGAATAAATATGTGGACCACCCTTGGACCTAACCCTAGCCCCATGAACCGGCCATGACAGAAGCATCACAAGAAACGAATGAAACACGTGTTGAAAATCATGATTCATGCATGGATCTCAAACATGGTGCATAGATCTGAATAAATCGCATATAATTCATGCATTAAACTTTAAAAACAGTTTAATATGGCTTAAATGGTGAGAAAAAGAATAGATATTACATGTCAGACTTGGAGAAAGATGAGATCTGCGAGTTACCGACGTAGGGGACGCGAGATCGGGACAAGACCGCCTTTGAATCACCAAAATCCTTGAATTTTCGAAGCTTTGAGGGGGGATGGAGGTGGAGGGGACGTGTTCTTAGAGGGAAGGAGGGAGTGGAGGCTATGGGTAGGGTTGGAGTTGATTAGAGTGGGATTGAAAAGAATGAATGTGCCAAAAGTGACCTCGACTTAATTAAGAAATTAAAAGGGAAAAATTGACATGCTTGCCCCTCCTATAATTAAAAAGATAATTAAAATTTTACTTGACTTTGAAAAATGGCTAATTTTCGTAATTAAAGTTCCCTCAAATTTAAAACACCTTAAAATCCAATAAAACAGCCCGTATAGGCGAAAAACGGGTTCCCCTAAAAAATAATAATAAAAACCCCAAATTTTCAGAAATAGTTGCTTAAAATAATAAATTTATTCTTAAAAATCTAAGAACTTAAAAATATTAAGTTATTTTCATCTCGTCGTCCCTAGTCTCGTCCGCGCGTCGGTAACTCAAACAGGCTGAAAAACAAGGCATGCAGACCATGCAACATAAAATCATGAACGAATCACCTAAAATGACATGTAATCATCTGAAATTGTTTTCCCCCTAGTCATGCACTCATTCTCACGTAATATGGATTTCGGTACGTTACAAGAATCGATATTACATGCCTGGCTTGGAGAAAAGGGAGATCTGCGAGTTACCGACATAGAGGACGCGAGATCTGGGCACGATCGCCTTTGAATCACCAAAGATATTGAAATTTCGATGGGGTGAGAGGGAGAGGAGGGGGATGGCTGCTATGAAGATGAAGGAGGCTAGGTTTGAATAATTTTTGAGTTATGAAAAAGTGAGTGTGACAAAATGACCCCTAATAGTTAATTAATTAAAGAAAAGGGATTTTGTTTACATGCTTACCCCTCCATTAAGTCCTCAAGTTGATCAAAATACTAATCCCTGCTTTTAAAACTTCTATTTTCGAAATAAAGGCCCTCTCAAATTTTAAAACACATTAAAATCTATTAAAACAACCCGTATAGGAGAAAAATGGGTTCTCCTCCAAAATAATAATAAAAACTTTAGGAAACTTGCTGCTTAAAAATAACAAATTTATTCTTAAAAATCTAAGAACTTAAAAATTTTAAATTATTTTCATCTCGGTCGTCCCTAGTCTCGTTCACGCGTCCGTAACTCAAACAGGCTGAAAACATGACATGCTTACCATGCAACATAAAAATCATAAATAAATCACATAAAATGACATGTAATCATATAAATTCATTTTTCGCCTAGTCATGCACTCATTTCTACGTATTCGGGAATTTCTAGGCGTTACAACTCTTCCTCCGTTATAGGAATTTCGTCCCCGAAATTAAGTACGTACCAAACAAATCCGGATAGCGCGTCCGCATATCGGCCTCAGTCTTCCAGGTAGCTTCATCCTCCGAGTGATTCTACCAACGGACATTGACCATCGGAATACTCCACGCTCTCAGTCTGCGCTCCTCTCGAGCTAAAATCTGTACTGGTCGCTCCTAAAATGATAAGTCTGGCTCTAACTGGAGCGGCTCAAAATCCAATACATGTGACGGATTCGGAACATGCTTCCACAGCATCGAGATGTGGAAAACATTATGAACCGCTGACAAGCTGGGTGGTAACGCTACTCGATACGCCAGAGTAACAACCCTCCCCAAAATCTCGAATGGCCCAATAAACCTTGGGCTCAGCTTGCCTATCCGGCCAAAGCGCATCACATCCTTCATGGGCGATATCCTCACAAACACATGGTCTCCAACAGTTAACTCCAGATCTCGTCGTCTCTGATCGGCATAACACTTCTGACGACTCTGGGCTGTCCTCATCCGATCCCGAATCCTCGTCACAATGTCCGCCGTCTGCTGTACTAACTCCGACTGTCAGGCCCCATGCTAATTACTCAAGATAATAGCACAATTAAGCACATAATCATGGAAGCGTAAAAATCGGGCTTAAAATTTTTCGAAATAATTTAGGCCTGAACTTAAAATCATACATTCAACATAATTCATAATCAAAATATGAGTTGACTCAGACTCATACAAACCAGGTAACAATAAATCTTAAATCAGATACAGATCCCCAATACATATTAACACGGGGCATCCCCCGGTTCAATACATAAATATAATAACTGGGACTCATGTAAATGGGGATCGACCAGCTGAACCTCCACTCTGTCTAGCTTGGTTACCTGAAGATCCTGAAAATGGGTAACGCAGACCCAAACAACACAAAAGCAGGAAAACAAATACGAGGTCAAGCCTCAGTACGAAGAGCTATCTAAACAGCTAAACATTCAACATGCTATAAATCAATGCTATGAATGCATGAGGGCTATCAAAGATCAGATAGCTAGACCAGCAAGTCAACTGGCAAATCAATCAGTCGAGCCTCTATACCACGCACAGCGAGTTAGCCGGTGGAAATCATCGGTCCGTGATCTTCAGGGCCCATCAGCCCATCACAGCTCGGTGGTCTTCAGACACGACAAGTCAGTCGGTCACCACTCCGATGATATCGTTGGACTTTTCAGGCACAACAAGTCAGTCGGCCAGTCACAACGTGGCTCTCAATCAGGTCATCAATCCATCTGTCAGGCTCCAAATGACATCGTAGCGCTCCACCATGTGGTATCAAATTCCCTACGAAAAACCAGCAGCTGGTTACGCTAAACAATCCAGACGCAACCAAAACGCAGCGTTTCAACTTAACAAAATGACGTCGCGTTGTTCCCACGACTGGTTCCTCAAACCAAAAGCTGGTCACCCAGTCGCAACGCATTCTTCACAACAATTCTCTCACGGCTGGTTCTTCAAACCATCAGCTGGTCTCTCATTTACTCATGCACCTGCTGGTCCAGTAGTCAACACTCAAAATGTTGACCAACACGTGTCGCTCTCTCGCTAACTCTCGTGCTAAATGCAACGTCTGCCAGCAGCAACTTCTTCAATCGAAACGACGACGTACATCTCACACGCTACAGTAACTATCTAAATCAAAGTTTACCAGCTGCAAGCTACAGTACCGTTGACCCGCGTTGACTCTAAGAATTTCGCTGCGGCCGATTCAATACATAGAGAAATTCGACCACTCTAAATCATGTGACTAATCCTACAAAATCTGATTAATCACTATTCGAATTTCTCAATCCTCACACCGACCCAGTCAGCACTCTCTCTCCAACCTCGTCCCAGTGCACGGGAGATCTGCTTCTCCTCCCGTACAGAGCCTCATACGGAGCCATCCCAATCGATGCCTGAAAGCTGTTGTTGTACGTGAACTCTACCAGCGGCAACCTCGAGTCCCACGTACCCTGGAAATCAATCACATAGGCTCTCAGTAAATCCTCCAGAATCTGGATGACTCTCTCCGACTGCCAATCTATCTGCGGATGCAACGTCATGCGGAACGACAATATAGTCCCCAGCGCGGCATGAAAACTCCTCCAAAATGCACACATAAATCTGGTGTCTCTATCCGACATGATAGAGACTGGTATGCCATGCAGCCTGACAATCTCTCTGATGTAAAGCTATGTGTACTGTGTCAGGGTGAAAGAAGTCTTCACCGATAAGAAATGCGCTGAATTGGTTACTCTGTCCACAATCACCCATATCACCGTGTATCCTCTGGGACTCCTGGGCAATCCAACCACAAAATCCATCGTGATATGCTCCCACTTGCACTCGAGAATAGGGAGTGGCTGCAACAATCCTGCCGGTCACTGATTCTCCTCCTTGACCTGCTGACAGGTCAAGCACTCAGACACAAATCTCCCAATATCCTTCTTCATCCCGGCCACCAATACATTATCTGCAAGTCTCTGTACATCTTCGTACTCCCTAGGTGGATGGAGTACGTCGATGCATGAGCCTCAGATAAGATCTCAGCTCTCAACTCTCCAATACTCGGTACCCACATACGGCCTCTGAAAAGGACTATCCCGTCCTCAACTGTGTACAAACCTCACCTCTGGCCTCATCCCGCTGTCTCCACTGCTATAACTGCTCATCGGAGGCCTGCCCATCTCTAATCCGCTCTCGAAGAGTCGGCTGAACTATGAGTGCTGCTAAACTCGACGCACAGCCTCCTGAATAAAACTCTAGCCCAAACCTCTCTATCTCAGCCTGAAGTGGTGTAATGCCCAGATATTTTAGAGGCCACAAACTAGAAAGATTTGAGATTGAGGGATTACAATGACTCTAGCCCAAACCTCTCTATCTCAGCCTGAAGTGGTGTAAATGCCCAGATATTTTAGAGGCCACAAACTAGAAAGATTTGAGATTGAGGGATTACAATGATATTCTATTAAACTCTGTTTCTACTGCGGTTTCGTTCAAGAATTCAGGCAAGTAAACTCTGTTTCTTGCTCACTCAGTGAAAGCATATATTCAATTCTGTTTGCATGATTATATGCGATTTTAAAGAAAGGAAGATGGCTTCGGCTGTTCTTCAGAAACCAGAAAGTTCATGCTCTGTTTTTTATGAAGGTTGCGTTTTAATGATTTTTAATCCAGAAAGTTTACATAAAATGGTTTGATGATGTTCTTTTAGTTAGTTCTTGAGTTTTCTTCAGAAATTCCATCGAAGTATCTTACAAGTAGCTTATTCGATCATTTCTAGAAATTTCTTTAGATATTTTGAATTCTTCAGACAAAGGAAAACCATCGTCATTCACCTGGTTAAGTCTGAAATCTGGTTCTTATACCACGACTGATATTTCTTCATTGAAAATATTCTAAGTATAGATTTCAGCTGTTGTATTGTTTGAGTTTAGTAGTTGCGATCAGCAGTCGCACTATTTCATGTTCATCAGCTGATAGTATGTTCATCAGTTGATAGTTTGTTCATCAGCTGATAGTTTGTTAATCAGATATTGGTATTCAGCAGATGCATTGCTTTCATTAATTCAGCAGATGCATATTCAGCAGATGCATTGTTTTCATAAAATCAGCAGCTGCACTTCTTCGTTGAAAATCAGCAGCTGCATGGTTATCGTAAAACCAGCAGGTGCATTTCTTTTGCTAAAACCAGCAGGTGTATTTCTTTGTTAACACCAGCAGGTGCATCTTTCTTTTGTCAGAATTCAGCAGTTGCGTTTCCAAAAATTCAGCAGACGCATTTCCTAGTAAATTTCCAGCAGTTCACTGTTCACCAGCAGATGTATTCCATTTCAATATTTCAGTAGTTGCTTTACTTGTTTCTATGTACTGTTCGTTTCAGTTGGTTACTGTTCATTCTTCGTTTTCTTCAACAGATAACGATATTTCAGAATTTGATTTCTTACTCATTTATACTTCAATTCAAATGAATCTTTCGACTTATCTGACAGATTCAACTAGCTAATTTATTCAGTTTTCATCTTCGCAAGCTTTACAGAGAAATCCTTTACAGTTCCAGAACATCATTAGACAAAAGAAAAACCAGTAATTCGTGCAAGAGAGAAAGAAAACAGATTTTAGAAAGAAAAGAAAGAGCAGAACGATGTTTTAGAAAATATTTTAAGTTATGACAACTAAGAGGGTCCCAGAGGAAAGGTGAGTGTGCGGCTGACGAACCGTATGCCCTTTCAACAGAGGAAGGATCAGGTGTATAGGTCGACGGATCTGTATATCCCTTCACCATGAGCCATAGTGCTAGAAACTGATATCAGGAGTTTGATCAAGCGAATTGGACCAAAATTGTTTAAAAGGGTTGTCATAATTTCAGAAGAGCGCAAA
>KV015029.1:28278-65850 GCA_001598015.1 Dorcoceras hygrometricum | reverse complement strand
AAGATCAGCTGAGGAGTTAGTTCAGCGTTTGGTTTACCCTTCCAGCTGATTTTCTTCATTGTTTCAATTGTTCCGCATTGAGCAGTAATGAATTGTGTTTATTCGCAATTTAGTCCAGAATTTTAGTAACGACTTTTATGTTTATTAAGATTGAAATTTTTGGGTCTTTCAATTCGAACCCCAAATTTCTAAATTTCTTTTAGTAAAAGTTCGGTCGTTACAGTTGGTATCAGAGCATGGTCCTTTTGATAAACACACTTCCAGTCTGAGCAGCTCTCTCCAACCGCTTCTAAATCTGTGAGTTTTAAATTCATGTTTTAGCATAAAGTAATCTCTCATATAGAATTGTGGTGGATTTGGGCTACCCTTACAGATATGTCAAGAAGAGGTAGAGGAAGAAGAAGTTTTACAGAAGCAGATAGTGAGTCTGATGGAATGAACCCCGTCCTCAATACCATGGCTCAGCTGTTAGAACGCTTAGTTGACCAAAACAATAATGGGAATGGTCAAACCTGAGGAAGAATATTTAGTCGTGAAAATCCACATGAGAGGTTTAGAAGACAGAGACCTCAGGAATTTTCTGGTACTACCGATCCTCTTATAGCAGAGAGTTGGATCAAATCCATAGAGGTGATTTTTGACTATTTGCAACTGACTGAACAAGAAAGGCCTCGGTGTGCGATTTACATGCTGAGAGGAGATGCCATGATATGGTGGGAAGGAGCCAAGTTAACAGTAGACTTGGAAATTCTTACTTCGGAAGAGTTTAAGAGAGTGTTCTATGAACAATACTTTACGGTAGATGTAAGACAACAGTTGCGTAGTGAGTTTTTAACTCTTAAGGAGGGAGAGATGTCTATGCAGGATTATATCCGTAAGTTTGAGAGAGGTTGTTATTTTGTTCCTTTAATTGGGACAAATGCAGATATTAAGTTACAACATTTTGTTGATGGGTTGAAGCCGATGATTAGGCATGATGTTAGATTGGCAGAACCCGTAGATTATAGATCAGCTGTGAATAAGGCCCTACGGGCAGAACAAGATTGGAAAGTAATTGAAGAAGAGAGACAATTGAAAAGACAAGATTTTCAACAGAAGGACCGTAGGCAAAATAAGAAACCAAATAATAAAGGAGTCTCAATAAAAAGGACCATTAGTTGTTCAGCTTATCTCTGCTGTCCCTAATTCAGGAATTAGGCCTCCATGTCCAACCTGTAAGAAAAACCATTCAGGCCAGTGTCTTTTTGGCCAGAGAGTGTGTTATACTTATGGCAAGCCAGGCCATATGTCTAAGGAGTGTTCCCAGAAGCGACCACTTATCACTAGTAGAGCTTACATAATGACAGCTGAAGAAACCCCAGCAGATACCTCGGCGGCGACGGGTAAGATTTTGTTGCCAATATGTTTACATTAGCATTGTTAGATTCTGGTCAACTTGTATTTTGTATCAGATGGGCTTGTTAAGAAATTGATATCTAACTTAGAAGAAATAGAAGTAGAGTACTGTGTTAGATCCCTTTGAGTTAGAGTTTACTATTGATTTGATACCAGAAGCTGTTTCAATTTTTAAGCCTTTGTATAGATTGCCCTTAAGAAAAATGAAAGGAATAAAAGATTAGTTCCAGGATTTGTTAGGCAAGAGTTTCGTCAGAACCAGTACTCCGCCCTGAGAAGTTTGAGTTTATTTCCCGTATGTTTAGGATTGTTCATCTTCCGGTGAATGGTAATATCGGATCTTGACGCTATGTAATCGGTAGTTGTTAGTCGAATCAGTATAAAGTCTGGTTTGATAGACAACAGCTGATAGCGTAGCTGTCGTTTGATGTTGCAGCACCAAAGTTCATTTTTCAGAAATTGCATTCCATTGTTATGACCAGCAGCTGCACAGTTCATTTCCAGCAGTTGCATTATATCGATTGTATCCAGCAGTTGTACTATTCATGTTGTTTTGCAACGGCATCGTTTCAATTATTACGTTTGTCTTTAGTAAAAAGACCTTGCAGCTGGTTCCTATTTATCCCAGCTGGTTTCTTTCAGCAATACTCATGAATAGTAGAAATCTATTTCGTTTCCAAATACTGTTCCATTTTGTTGCGTCTGATTTCTTTTCAGTGATGCGTCTCTTATAGTAGAATTAGATGCTCAGATAAGAACCTATTTAAGTAGCGTTAGATTTAAATTATGAAGAAGTTCTAGTAAAGATTCTTTTAAGAGAAAACCGTAAGTTAAAGAATAGAACTATCCCTTGATTAAGATGCAGTGGGTAAATCACACTGAAAGAGAAATTATGTGGGAAAGTGATTATGATTTGTAGAAAAGCTACCCAGATCTCATTAAGTAAGAAATTTCGAGGACGAAATTATGTTAAGGGGGGTAGGTTGTAATGCCCAGATATTTTAGAGGCCACAAACTAGAAAGATTTGAGATTGAGGGATTACAATGCTATTCTACTAAACTCTGTTTCTATCGAGTTTCAGAATTCAGATATATATTGTTTAGCTTTTTATCATTTGAGAGCTAAATTCCAGATGTTAGAATACGATTGCAGCAGCTGTTTAGCCAATTACAGCAAGTCGATCGAATCCTTTTGTTTTAACTAAAATTGTTCGGTTTTCATATGCATCATTTTGTTTTAAAACAGAGCACGCTTTTAGAAGGCTTCGAAATATTGAATTAAATGCGTTTCTTCTTCCTTAGGCATTTTAAATCATATATATATAGGATGTTAGCTGCTTCACACATCATTATCTTCAAAACAAATTAGTTAAAGCGGTGCTCTCTCTAAGAAACCGAGCAAAAAGTTTTTAAAGCTTTTCAAAGGAGGCGATCGGAGTGTTGGTGATTTGCTGGATTTCTACTGCGGTTGCGTTCAAGAATTCAGGCAAGTAAACTCTGTTTCTTGCTCACTTACTGAAAGCATATATTCAATTCTGTTTGCATGATTATATGAGATTTTAAAGAAAGGAAGATGGCTTCGGCTGTTCTTCAGAAACCAGAAAGTTCATGCTCTGTTTTTTATGAAGGTTGCGTTTTACTGATTTTTAATCCAGAAAGTTTACAGAAAATGGTTTGATGATGTTCTTTTAGTTAGTTCTTGAGTTTTCTTCAGAAATTCCATCGAATTAGCTTACAAGTAGCTTATTCGATCATTTCCAGAAATTTCTTTAGATATTTTGAATTCTTCAGACAAAGGAAAACCATCGTCATTCACCTGATTAAGTCTGAAATCTGGTTCTTATACCACGACTGATATTTCTTCATTGAAAATATTCTAAGTATAGATTTCAGCTGTTGTATTGTTTGAGTTTAGTAGTTGCGATCAACAGTCGCACTATTTCATGTTCATCAGCTGATAGTATGTTCATCAGTTGATAGTTTGTGCATCAGCTGATAGTTTGTTCATCAGATATTGGTATTCAGCAGATGCATTGCTTTCATAAATTCAGCAGATGCATATTCAGCAGATGCATTGTTTTCATAAAATCAGCAGTTGCACTTCTTCGTTGAAAATCAGCAGCTGCATGGTTATCGTAAAACCAGCAGGTGCATTTCTTTTGCTAAAACCAGCAGGTGTATTTCTTTGTTAACATCAGCAGGTGCATCTTTCTTTTGTTAGAATTCAGCAGTTGCGTTTTCAAAAATTCAGCAGACGCATTTCCTAGTAAATTTCCAACAGTTCAATGTTCACCAGCAGATGTATTCCATTTCAATATTTCAGCAGTTGCTTTACTTGTTTTTAAGTACTGTTCGTTTCAGTTGGTTACTGTTCATTCTTCGTTTTCTTCAACAGATAACGATATTTCAGAATTTGATTTCTTACTCATTTACACTTCAATTCAAATGAATCTTTCGACTTATCTGACAGATTCAACTAGCTAATTTATTCAGTTTTCATCTTCGCAAGCTTTACAGAGAAATCCCTTGAAGTTCCAGAACATCATTAGACAAAAGAAAAACCAGTAATTCGTGTAAGAGAGAAAGAAAACAGATTTGAGAAAGAAAAGAAAGAGCAGAACAATGTTTTAAAAAATATTTTAAGTTATGACAACAAAGAGGGTCCTCAGAAGAAGGGTGAGTGCGCGGCTGACGAACCGTGTGCCCTTTCAACAGAGGAAGGATCAGGTGTATAGGTCGAAGGATCTGTATATCCCTTCACCATGAGCCATAGTGCTAGAGACTGATATCAGTAGTTTGATCTAACGAATTGGACCAAAATTTTTACAGTGTTGTCATAATTTCAGAAGAGCGCAAGTTTGATTTTAATCACAGCTCCGGAGAATGTTTAAAGAAAATGTTTTCAGAATTTGATTATGTTTTATGCTTTCAGTTTCTATCAGAATCCTCAGTTATATATTGCGCCTGTTTTATTCTAAAGCGTATTCAGAATTCATTTATGTATTCAGCTTTCATATTTCAGTTTCAGTATCAGTTCTATTGCATGATTTTGCGATTTCAGATTTACCTGCTGAGCCTTCGGCTCACTAGTTTTCATTGAGTGCAGGTAATGAACAGTAGAGAGCTGGATGGAGAGTGGCTGGTTGTACAGTGTTGTTTATCGTGGACATCTTTCGTTGTTTCTTTTGATTTAGATGTACAGAACCTTAGTTATGGTTTATATGTTAACAGATTTCTAGTTCCTCATTTTTGTAGAAATCTGTATGAACTTTTGGTGTAAAGATATATGCAAGTTCACTCGTATTTTTATCAACTGGTATATCAGTTCCGCGTGTGTTATTTTATCAGCCGCAATTTAGTCCAGAATTTTAGTAACGACTTTTATGTTTATTAAGATTGAAATTTTTGGGTCTTTCAATTCGAACCCCAAATTTGTAAATTTCTTTTGAGAAAAGTCTGGTCCTTACAAGTGGCCTCTCAACTGACAAACAAACCACTACTGCAGTCTTCTGGCTCAAAGCGTCCGCCACCACATTAGCTTTACCCGGGTGGTAGCTAATGTCACAGTCATAGTCCTTCAGCAACTCTAGCCATCTGCGCTGCCTCATGTTCAGCTCCTTCTGGGTGAAGAAGTACTTGAGGCTCTTGTGGTCGGTGAATATCTCACACTTCTAGCCGTACAAGTAGTGCCTCCAAATCTTCAATGCGAACACTACTGCTGCAAGATTCAAATCATGCGTCGGATAGTTCTGCTCATAACTCTTCAGCTGTCTCGACGCATATGCAATAACCTTACCTCCCTGCATCAGAACTGCTCCCAAACCTCTCAGGGAAGCATCTGTGTACACCAAAAACTCCTCATGATCCACCGGCATAGCTAACACTGGCGCTGAAGTGAGGGCCTCCTTCAGCTGATCAAAGCTCCTCTGACACTTGGGACTCCACACATTTTCGCATTTTTCTTGGTCAGGGATGTCAAGGGCACTGAAATCGAAAAGAAGCCCTTGATAAATTTACGGTAGTATCCTGCTAACCCGAAGAAACTGCAAATCTCTGCTTCATTCCTTGGAATCCCCCAGTTCTGTACTGCCTCCGCCTTCGATGGGTCGACTGAAATCCCATCTCTCGACACAATATGACCTAAGAATGCTACCTGCTTCAGCCAAAACTCGCAATTGCTGAACTTGGCATACAATCTGTGCTCCTTCAAAATCTGCAGAGAGCTCTTCAACTGCTGTCTGTGCTCCTCTAAGCTCCTCGAATAGACCAGGATGTCATCGATGAAAACTATGATGAACCGGTGTGAGACCCGAAAGCTAATGAGATTAATTGAGTTAATTAATCGGGTTTTGTTGGATTCAGATTTGAGCTTGAGCAGATTTGGGCGATCAGCTTTGAGTCGATATGCTTGGATAAGCTATCGGGGTTTTATAAGTCCTTGGAACAGACCCGAAGAGTTAGAGCTTTGGCAAGGGATCTGTTCAGTAGCGAGCGTGGGTCATCGCTGAGTGATCGCGTTCAGCAGTCGAAGTGAGATATGTTGTTGCTGAGCATAAGAGAGTGCGCTGGCTTGTTTCAGCAGCGAGTAGCTAAACTACGTCGTTTGGATTAGTTGAAACGACAGCGTTTTGGTTTAGCGAGCGAGACTCAGCAGTGAGCAGCGTTGGTCTTTAGATTTGAGAGATATCTGTGTGTTCGAGAGCGACGCCGTTTTGGGTTCAGATTTCATTGGCGCTAGCGATTCAGATCTGAGTAGCGGGTGACGTGTCCAGTTGTGATAGTGGACTTGCGTGACGTCGTTTGAGTTAGTAGAGATCTGCTTTGGCGTAGAGTGAGATCTGTTGCGAGATCTGGATGCGAGCGGAAATATCATATTTGAGATTTAAGTTGTCGGTGAGATCTGTTCAGCGGTCTTGGACAGATTTGAGTATATAAGAGGACTTGGTCTTCGTTGCTTTGTATTATTTCCCGACACTTAGAATATTTTTCCCGATTTTTTATCTCTGTCGTGATACCCTAGCTACTGTTCACCGAACCTTATCTTCTTCGATTGCCAACGGTAGACAGCTCCGATTGAAGAAAGAGTGGTAGAGTTGGACTCCTCTTGCTGAGACGCTTCGTTTGGATATTTCTTTTGGACGTTTGCTTGAAGCTGGTGAGGTGTGCGAAGACATCTCCCTTCTGTAGTTTGTTAGCGTTCCGTCCTAGCTTGTTGGGGTGTGAGATCTGCTTTGCTCGGACCCAGTTTGTAGTAATTATTGCACAGAAGACTTGAGGTACGGATGTGAGCTTGCTTAAAACATTGAGATTGGCATGGATATATGCTCATGCTTGCTGTTTTGGGATGCTGTGTAGATTTTCTTGTTATATGTTGCATTTCGTTGCACTGCATACACGTATCTGTTCCATGCTATTGTCAGATCTCTTGTAGCCATATATTTCTTGCTGATTTGAGCGTGCCAGGGTGCTTGTAGATCCGCGCGGGTAACTCCCGTCCCTCATCTCCCTGCTGGGACTGTTAGCCACCGTGAGCGGAGTGGGTAGCTCCCACATCTCATGTGTTAGGCAACAGCAGGTTGAGCGTTGATAATGCACCTGGTACCATATGCTGAGATGAGTGGGTAGCTCCCATATACTCACACACATTGTGGCCACTGCCTTCTGTTCGGATTTCAGTTGTTGAGCTATCCTTGGAATCCTTTGGCTCCCTGTGTTCGGTTGTATCCTTGATCTCATGCATAGAATTTACATTTTTATCTGTTGCTATCTAACTGCTGTTTTCAGTTTCTCTCCGTACTAAGGTTTGACCCCTGTCCCTCTGGGGCTTGGTATTCGTTTTCCTGTGTTTGTTTTCAGGTTATCATGGTTACTCTGCTGGTCGTGGAGTAGACCCAATTGGAGGTGTCCCAGGAGGTGGTTAGAGTGTCCCAGTTAGCGTATAGCATATTATGTATCAGTACTGTTAGCCGGGGGTTGTCCTGTGCTTTGTAATAGTTGTTGTTTGGTACTTGATATATGTTTTAATGTTGTACTGTTGTACTGAGTGATTTTAATTATTGAGATATTTTGAGTATTGTTGTACTTTAAGTTACATGTTTTAATCGTAATGCCAAAGGGGAAAAAAAAATTTAAGCCACTTTTGTATGCTTCCGCTATCGTTTTGCATGGTTTAACTCTGTATTGTGCACGAGGCCTGACAACCGATCTAAATATTGTCTGAAAACCCTGTTCATCAGATCCATGAAAATCGTCGGGGCATTCTCCAGGCCAAACGGCATCACCAAGAACTGATAGTGGCCGTAGCGTGTCTGAAAAGCAGTCTTGGACACGTCCTCCTCTCGAACCCTCAAATGATGATAGCCAGATCTCAAATAAATGTTCGAGAACACCAAAGCTCCCTGCAACTGATCAAATAAATCCTCAATCCTCGGGAGTTGGTACTTATTCTTCACTGTGACTCTGTTTAGCTCCCGGTAGTCAATACACAACCTCATGCTGCCATCCTTCTTCTTTACAAACAACACTGGCGCGCCCCATGGAGAAAAGCTAGGGCGTATGAACCCCTTTGTTCAAATTAAATTTATAAGCTTTGGTGATAACAAAAACAAAAATAAGAACTGACTTAAGACTTAGATCTGGATCTTAAGTAGTCGCGCTCTCGGAGGAAGTTAAGAATTTCAGATCTGGATGTCAAGCTATCAAGATTTCGATAATTCAGATCAGAGTGTTTTAGAACAGCTCAGAAGCCTTCAGAACAGATTTCAGATCAGAGCTTATTGAGTTAGTTCAGAAGCTTTCAGACAGTTCAGATCAGATATTTCAGATTTGGGTATTCAAATTTGAATATTTGGTTCAGTTGTATTATCGTGTCAAGTTCTCTTTAGTATTAGATCAGAGCTTATCAGATTTGGGTATTCGGGTTATTTTCAAGTTGTTGGGTTAAGATTTTCAGATCCGAGCAAATCAGATGAGAACAGATCAGATCCGAAGATATCAGAGCTTACAGAGGCTTCGTAATAGTATACATAATGGGGAAAATAGATTATCAGATGAGAGAGGCTACGTATCAAATCTTATCAGTAAAAGACACAGATTCAAACAGATTCTATTTAGAGTTTTTCAGAAACAGAGAGTCAGATCAGAACAGGGTATCTCTCAGACTCAGTTATTCCGGGAATTCAGATTTGACTATTTATATTTCTAAAGAAAACAAAAAGGGGGATATTTTGTAAAGAAGAGAAATTTCAGATCTGGCAGAAGAGTAGACACAGCTTCAGAATTGAAAGTGATATATCTGTTCAGATGAGATAAAAAGGAAGATGAAGAGCAGATTTCAGATTTAAGGTCTCAAGGTCGAAACAGATTTGAGATTCGGATTTTAACAGTTATACATTCCAGAGGAATCAACGATCGAAATTACATCACATAAAGCCTGTTAGACAAAGTGGATGAAAGAGACTCAGTTCAGAGCTATTTGAAGAATACTTTTCAGGACGCATAGTTGGTTTATTCGATGTTTACCATTTTGGGTATTAAAGTCAAATAAGTTCTGACAACTTTAGACAGACCTTTGCATAACATTAATGGAGAATTTAATGCGTTGATACGGTGAAGATATGCAAACAAGGTTTGTGTCTACTGGCTCATTTATGATCGTTGAGGATGGAGAAGTATATATAGCTCAAGATATTCAAACGAGAAGCTCTTTGGTTATGCTGGTGATTCTCTCAATGATTAAAGTTCTCCGCAAACTTTCAAACGCTATCTTTCGTAAATTACTTTGAGTCCCAGAATTCAAAATCTCGAAGAACAATCTTTGAAGTTCTTATAAGAAAAACCTTCGAGATATCTTCTGGTTTACATTAGTAAATTGTTCTTGTTGTTCAAAGAACCAGAAGATTTACAGAACTCATTTGTTTCGTGTCTATTGTAAAATCAAATTTGAGTCTGTAACGAACTTGCTGTGTGAAGCAGTTCGAAAAACCATTGTTTGTTTTCTGCAGTGTTATCTGCGTAGTTTGGAGTTTCTAGGAGTTCACTGTGGGTGAGGCTCAAGTGATCGAGTAGACGAAGTTGTATTCATCAAACCTTCTAGTGGAACCTTCCTGAAAAGGAAGAATGGGAGAAGTAGGATTTAAGATCTGAACTTCCACAAACAAATCCTTGACTCTATGTTTTATTTGCTTGCATCGTATTTATTATTAATTGTTCACTGTTTAATCGATTTCTTTCTGCACAATATTTGTTAACCGAGAAAATAGATTAGGACTGAGAGCCTCAGATCTGGTCACTCAGATATGAGTTAAGCGAGGCTTGTAAAACAATATTAAGGTTTCGAAACATTTTTTCGATTCCCTTGATCCTATCAATTGGTATCAGAGCCTGCACTCTCAGTTATTGAACAATCTGATCTTTGCGCTTATATATTCAATATGTCTACTTCTCACAACAAAATTCCTATGTTTTCTAAGGAGGAGTATGACTACTGAAAGATCAGAATGCAAGCCCATTTAGCCGCGCAAGACGATAACATGTGGTTTGTCATTATATACGGACCCATGAAGATAATGAAGGCTAATACGGCGATGGAAATTACAGATGGTGCTCCACAGTGGATTGAGAAAACAAGAATGGAGTATACAATAGAAGACAAGAAAAAGACGAACTTGGATAATGTAGAGAATGATATTCTCTATAAGACGCTGGATAAGAATATGTTCAGCAAAATCAAGACCTGCGCTACGGCCAAGGAGATTTGGGAGAAATTGACACAGATTTGCGAAGGCAATGATGAGACTATGGGGAACAAGCTAACCATTGCCCAACAAAAGTACGAGTCCATCAAGATGCGAGAAGGCGAAACAATGGCGGAATTCGATGAGAGATTCAGTGCTGTGGTGATAGAGCTGACAAGTCTAGGGAAAGAGTACAGCAACAGAGAGTTGGCTCTCAAGCTGATGAGAGCACTGCCTAGAGAGTGGGATGTAAAGACAATGGCGATGCGAGAGTCCAAGGATATGAACAAGCTTGAGCTCCACGATCTCTTTTTTAATCTGAAAGCATACGAGTTTGAGCTGGAGACCAGATATGAGGCTGGACCATCAACATCACAACCAACCAAGGCTCTCGCTGCAACAACATCTGAACAGTGCTCACCTAGCAAATCTGTAGAGCAACGACGTCATGTCCCTCTTCGTTAAGAAGTTTGGGAAATTCATGAGAAGAACTCAAAACCCTTATTTTTCTTATAACAATGCACTCAAATATGAAAAGATTTCTACTGATTTAAATATCTATAACTGTGGTCGACCAAGGCACTTTGCAGCTGACTGCAATAAGCCCAAGAAAGAGGACATATCTAAGAGATATGAGAAGAAGTCCACAGAGCGATCCAAAGAAAGATCCATAGAAAGAAGAAGGACCATATATGAGAAGAGGCCCCACAAGAGAGATGATCTTAAAGTGCTTGTTGTTTAAGAGAGCAACAAAAACTAGGCGGATTAAGATTCGGAGACTACATCAAGCAGCTCTTCTAGAGAAAGCGAGCAAGAAGAGGTTCACTGCCAGATGGCCAATCAAACAACGGATGATGAGGTATTTGATTTCTCCAATACTGAGTTTACACGTGAGGACCTTATCAACGCACTAAATGAAATGGTCCATAAGTACCGTAAGTTATCTCATACATTCGAGGAGATCAAAGATGTTTGAAAAATAGCTCAGTTGAATCAAGCAGTGCTCAGCTTGAGGATACTGACAGTTTAGAAACAGAGTTAAGTAAGCTGAAAATCGAGAATGATCTTTTGAGAACCAAGTCCTGTGAGCTCTCATCTGAGAATGAGCGATTAAATCAAATGATGAGCTCCTGGACCAAGTCTTCTGTTTCCTTGGGAAAGCTGCACGAGACCCAAAAGCCTTTGAATGACAAATCTAGCTTAGGTTTCAGTGTTGGTGAAAGCAGCTCTGGGGAAACTAGTACTCAGTCAGATCTGGCCTATGACAAGTTCAAGAAGATGAATTTTGTCAAAGCCAGTGTGATACATGATTCATGTGAGTCAGTGAAGTACGATGATCAGATCTCACCAAAGCTGAACCATAAGGGAAAACAAGGTATTGGTTATACCAAGCCTGAGAACTGCAAGCCTAGTTGGCTAAAGAACAGACTTGAGAAAGATAAAGCAAAAGCTGGATCTAAGTCGTCTGTTCCGAACCAGCAAAGTCGTGGTTCGACGAAGGCCAAACTGTATGGGTAAAGGTTCAGCCCAAACGAGATCTGAAAGGTCAAAGTGCGAAACCAAAGCTCAACAGATAACGTAATGTTTCTGCATGAGCCCTAGTGGATGTCCATACTGGGAAACTGTTAAATTAATTCAAGTATGGGTCCTGAAAGGGGTAATCCTATCTGGACCCAAGTAAAATTGGGTACCAAAAGTTTTGTTTCTTGATTGCAGGACAACAGGTACAAAGCTTGAGAAGAATCTATCATTTGGTATCTGGATAACGAATGTGCGAGGCACATGACGGGAAATCCAAAGCTGTTGTCAGATGTGATACAACACAAAGGAGCCAAAATCATTTTTGGTGATAACACACACGGTAACACTGTGGGTACGGGTAAGCTTACTTTAACACCCCGAAATCCAGATTACGAAGAAATGAGTGCATGACTAGGGGGAAAATATTTTTAGACGATTACATGCCATTTTATGTGAATTATTTATGAATTTATGCTGCATGGTGTGCATGTGTTATTTTTCAGCCTGCTTGAGCTACGGACGCGTGGACGGGATTAGGGTCGAACGGAATGAAAATAATTTTAGATTTTTAAGTTATGGGATTTTAAGAATGAAATTATTTTATTTTAAGCAACAATTTCTGAAAATTAGGATTTTTATAATTATTTTGGAGGGAACCCGTTTTTCACCTATACGGGCTGGTATATTTAGTTTTAAGGCATTTTAAATTATGAGGAGGCCTACATTTCAAAATTTTGTAATCTTTAAAGCCCAACTATGAGTTTTAAGCACCTTTTTAATTTAATTAGAGTGGCAATCTTGTATTTTTCTTAACTAAAACAATAGGGGTCATATTAGGCACTTTCATTATTTCTTAATCACACTTTACACAAAACCTAGCCTCCATTTTATGCACCAGCCGTCCTCTCCACTCCCCATAGCACACAACCTTGGAAAATATTCAGCCATTGAAGAATCTTGGTGATCCAAAGCCGGTTGCGCCCCGATCTCGTGCCTGCAACGTCCGTACCCCGCAGATCTTCATCTTATACAAATCAGGCATGTGATATCAAATTCTTCATATTAGGCACTTTCATTATTTCTTAATCACACTTTACACAAAACCTAGCCTCCATTTTATGCACCAGCCGTCCTCTCCACTCCCCATAGCACACAACCTTGGAAAATATTCAGCCATTGAAGAATCTTGGTGATCCAAAGCCGGTTGCGCCCCGATCTCGTGCCTGCAACGTCCGTACCCCGCAGATCTTCATCTTATACAAATCAGGCATGTGATATCAAATTCTTTTCTCACCATTTAAATCATATTAGACTGATTTTAATGAAAAATTTTATGAATTGGCTGTGTTCTTTTCGGATCTATGCATTGTTGATTGCACCTCACGCATGGCTCACGTTTTCTTTCATGATCTCGATCGGTTTATGCATGGATTCTGTTGTGGCAGGTTCTAGGGACCATGGATCGGTTCAAGGTGGTCCTAGGGAGGGCTAGAGGTGGTCCATAGGGGGAGAAATCGGGGCTGGACGCTGGAAGAGCCAAGTTGGCTCGGGCTCCCTCTCGCGTGCGCGACGGACGTCGCCCTTCGGAAGCTTAGTTTGAACCATGTGGCTCATGGTTTGAGCCAGGGATGGTCATCTTAGGACCGGCTGGACCTGGGGGTGGTCCAGATGGCGGGGCTCTAGCCAGGTCGGCCGGAGTTGGGCGGCCGAAAGCTGGAAGTAGCGACAGTATATAGAGGAGGCATGCATTGGGGGGGGGGGGGGCTAGGTGAAGTCTAGGGTTGGATGAGGTGGTTCGGTTCAATTGAACCGGTTGGTTCGGATGGACCGAATCGGTTCTCCGGGTGTCGATTCAAATGTTTTAAAAATCGGTCCAAGTTTTAATTAAGGACCTGTTATTTTAATTATTATGTCAAAGGTCTAATTTTAAAAAAAATAGCCGGAATGTCAAAATTGAGTCAAGCCTTTAAATAATTTAAGTTGTGTTTAATTTTAAGTTTTTAGTCAAAATTGGGGTTTTTGGAATTTTATTGGAGTCAAAATCGATTTTTGGGGTTTAATTTGGTCAAAATCGGCTTTTGAGGTCAAAATTGATTTACTAAAGTCAAAATCGATATCTAAGTCCAAATTGATTTCTAGAAGTCAAAATTGATTTTAATTAGTCCCTTTTAGCCTTGATTTTTTTAGAAGTCTAAATTTAAAGAAATTAGGCAAAAATATTTAAAAGGGGTGAACACTCGTTTCATCGGCTAAGTTTACAGCGATGATTAGTCTAGAAGTTGTGAGCCAGGCCCCGGAATCAATCCTGGACCAAAGTAGAAAAATGTAGGAGCCCGTAAATGTATAATTAATCATATATGTAGTATGCTATGTACGTAAATGTTTTAAAGGAAAGAATTAATTATACGTTAACGGGATAAGCTTTAAATTGCATGATTTTAAGAAATTCATGCATCATGAGATTTTATGAAACGATCAGGCATGTCTCTTTTTAAGTTAAAACCCGAGGGATTGAAGTGATGTGGCAAAGTTTTATGATGTAAGTTAGCCGGGTAGCCGGGCTCGGGGATCCCCTGTTTTTAGGTATGATTACATGTCCTATGGATCCTCGTGTGATATCGGGGTGAAGTGGCAATTTATAGGAAAGGTGTGACATATACGGATCCTCATGTGATATCGGGGTGAACCACACTGTCACGTACGTTGGTTATTACGACTGATCAGTCATACGCCCGCTCACATTCACTGATACGACTCATACGTTTTTCAGGTTACGATATGCCATGCCTTATATGTTATATGATATGTTATGATATGAAATGTATGATTACATGTCCTATGGATCCTCGTGTGATATCGGGGTGAAGTGGCAATTTATAGGAAAGGTGTGACATATACGGATCCTCATGTGATATCGGGGTGAACCACACTGTCACGTACGTTGGTTATTACGACTGATCAGTCATACGCCCGCTCACATTCACTGATACGACTCATACGTTTTTCAGGTTACGATATGCCATGCCTTATATGTTATATGATATGTTATGATATGAAATGTATGAAGAATTGTTTTAAGATCATGCAAGAATTAACGCTTTTAAGTTATTTTAATTACAAGTATGTGCTTGCATGCGATTTTATTAGTTTGTACTTTGTTATGTATTACGATAGAGCATGCTGAGCCTCTAGGCTCACTAGGTTTAAATGGTGCAGGTGATGATCCTGTCGCTGAGTATATTCCGACTGGCGGTGAGGCTGAGCGATTGCTGCAGCAGTACCCCGTGACCGCCTTTACGTTTCAGTTCTGCCATGATACAGTTCTAGTTATTGGGTTTTAAGAATATTCACATTCAGTATTTTACTCAGTGATTTTATTATGTTGGATGTTTTAACGTTTTAAATATCTCTTTATTTATGTTTAAAAGTATTTTTGAGAAAATGATTTAGCAATGTTTTAGAAAGGAACGAGCCATATTTTAAGTTTATGTTTTCCGCACATGTTTTAAAAAAAAATTTCTGGAGTCTGGTTTGTTACAGTTGGTATTAGAGCGGTGGTTCTGGTGGGTTACTTGCCTGCTGCGTGGAGCTCAGAAGTCGCACTACCAGTCTGTGAGTTCTATTTTTGAGTTATGTTTATGTTTGCATGCTGCATGTTTTATCCTTGCATGAGTTTTGGCCTTAGTGTTTTAAAATTAGACGCTTAGTCATGCACTTAAATTTACGTGACAAGGTTTTGGTGTGCATGTATGCCTCCCAGACGTGCTATCGGTACGTAACTTAATTCCAGGGACGAAATTTCTATAAGGGGGGGGGGGTAGATTGTAACGCCCCAAAATCCAGATTACGTAGAAATGAGTGCATGACTAGGAGGAAAATATTTTTAGATGATTACATGCCATTTTGTGTGAAGTGTTTATGATTTTATGCTGCATGGTATGCATGTGTTATTTTTCTGCCTGCTTGAGCTACGGACGCGTGGATGGGATTAGGGTCGACCGGAGTGAAAATAATTTGAGATTTTTAAGTTATGGGATTTTAACAATGAAATTATTTTATTTTAAGCAACAATTTCTGAAAATTAGGATTTTTATAATTATTTTGGAGGGGAACCCGTTTTTCACCTATACGGGCTGGTATATTGAGTTTTAAGGCATTTTAAATTATGAGGAGGCCTAGATTCGAAATTTTGTAATCTTTAAAGCCCAAATATGAGTTTTAAGCACCTTTTTAATTTAATTAGAGGGGCAAGCTTGTATTTTTCTTAACTAAAACAATAGTGGTCATATTAGGCACTTTCATTATTTCTTAATCATATTTTACACAAAACCTAGCCTCCATTTTATGCACCAGCCGTCCTCTCCACTCCCCATAGCACACAACCTTGGAAAATATTCAGCCATTGAAGAAGCTTGGTGATCCAAAGCCGGTTGCGCCCCGATCTCGCGCCTGCAACGTCCATACCTCGCAGATCTTCATCTTCTACAAATCAGGCATGTGATATCAACTTCTTTTCTCACCATTTAAATCATATTATACTGAATTTTATGAAAAATTGTATGAATTGACTGTGTTCTTGTCGGATCTATGCATTGTTGATTGCACCTCACGCATGGCTCACGTTTTTTTTCATGATCTCGATCGGTTTATGCATGGCTTCGGTTGAGGCAGGTTCTAGGGACCATGGCTCGGTTCAAGGTGGTCCTAGGGAGGGCTAGAGGTGGTCCATAGGGGGAGCAATCGGGGCTGGACGCTGGAAGAGCCAAGTTGGCTCGGGCGCCCTCTCGCGTGCGCGACGCACGTCGCCCTTGGGAAGCTTCGGATCGGTTTATGCATGGCTTCGGTTGAGGCAGGTTCTAGGGACCATGGCTCGGTTCAAGGTGGTCCTAGGGAGGGCTAGAGGTGGTCCATAGGGGGAGCAATCGGGGCTGGACGCTGGAAGAGCCAAGTTGGCTCGGGCGCCCTCTCGCGTGCGCGACGCACGTCGCCCTTGGGAAGCTTCGTTCGAACCATGTGGCTCATGGTTCGAGCCAGGGCTGGTCATTTTAGGATCGGCTGGACCTGGGGGTGGTCCAGACGGCGGCGCTCTGTCCAGGTCGGCCGAAGTTGGGCGGCCGAAAGCTGGAAGTAGCGACGGGTCATAGGAGGCGTGCATGGGGGGGGGGGGGTCGACTAGGTGAAGTCTATGGTTGCATGAGGTGGTTCGGTTCAATTGAACCGGCTGGTTCGGTTGGACCGGATCGTTTCTCCGAGTCTCGAGTGAAATGTTTTAAAAATCGGTCAAAATTATTTTAATTTGGGACCTGTTATTTTAATTATTATGTCAAATGTCCAATTTTAAAGAAAATAGCCAGAAGGTCAAAATTGAGTCAAACCTTTAAATAATTTAAGTTATGTTTAATTTTAAGTTATTAGTCGAAATTGGGGCCTTTTTTATTGGAGTCGAAATCGATTTTTGGGGTTTAATTTGGTCAAAATCGGTCTTTTGGTCAAAATCGGCTTTTGAGGTCAAAATTGATTTAAATTGATTTCTAAAGTCAAAATCGATTTTTAATAAGTCCAAATTGATTTCTAGAAGTCAAAATTGATTTTAATTAGTCCCTTTGAGCCTTGATTTTTAATAAGTCTAAATTTAAAGAAATTAGGCAAAAATGTTTAAAAGGGGTGAACATTCGTTTCATCGGCTAAGTTTAGAGCGATGATTAGTCTAGAAGTTGTGAGCCAGGCCCACAATCAATCCTCGATCGAAGTAGAAAAATGTAGTAGCCCGTAAATGTATAATTAATCATATATGTAGTATGCTATGCACGTAAATGTTTTAAAGAAAAGAATTAATTATACGTTAACGGGCTAAGCTTTTAAATTTCATGATTTTAAGAAATTCACGCCTCATGTGATTTTATGAAACGATCAGACATGTCTCTTTTTAAGTTAAAACCCGAGGGATTGAAGTGATGTGGCCAAGTTTTATGATGGGAGTTAGCCGGGTAGCCGGGCCCGGGGATCTCCTGTTTTTAGGTATGATTATAGGGCCTATGGATCCTCGTGTGATATCGAGGTGAAGTGGTAATTTATAGGAAATGTGTGACATATAGGGATCCTCATGTGATATAGGGGTGAACCACACCGCAACGTACGTTGGTTATTACGACTGATCAGTCATACGCCCGCTCACATTCACTGATACGACTCATACATTTTTCAGGTTACATTATGCCATGCCTTATATGTTATATGATATGTTATGATATGAAATGTATGAAGAATTGTTTTAAGATCATGCACGCATTCACACTTTAACGTTATTTTAATTACAAGTATGTGCTTGCATGCGATTTTATTAGTATGTACTTTGTTATGTATTACGATAGAGCATGCTGAGCTTCTAGGCTCACTAGGTTTAAATGGTGCAGGTGATGATCATGTCGCTGAGTATATTCCGATTGACGGTGAGGACCTCTGAGCTCCTGCTACAGCAGTACCCCGTGACCGCCTTTACGTTTCAGTTCTGCCTTGATACAGTTCTAGTTATTAGGTTTTAAGCATGTTGACATTCAGTATTTTACTCAGTGATTTTATTATGTTGGATGTTTTAACGTTTTAAATATCTCTTTATTTATGTTTAAAAGTATTTTTGAGAAAATTATTTAGCAATGTTTTAGAAAGGAACGAGCCATACTTTAAGTTTATGTTTTCCGCACATGTTTTTTAAAAAAAAAATTCTGGAGTCTGGTTCGTTTCACTTACCCATGGTAACATTTCCATTAATGATATCCTTGTTGAAAATTTGTGCTATAATCTGATTAGTATAAGTCAGCTGTGTGATAGTGGTTACACAGTTAACTTTCAAAAGCACACATGCACAGTTCAGAGCCCGCATGGTCTGAATGTATTGGTAGGAAAAAGATCGGGGAATACCTACGTGATCAATAGGTCAGAGCAGATGGGATCTGAACAGATTTTCCTAGCAGCTGACTCTTCCAAGAGCTGGCTGTGGCACCAGAGCATGAACCATCTGAACTTCAAAACTCTTGCCAAACTGAGTAAGCTCGAATTGGTTTCTGGTATGCCCAAAATAAATTTCTCTAAGGACAATATTTGTGCAGCATGTCAACTGGAAAAACATATTCGTTCAACTTTTAAAAAGAAAAGAGGTATTCGTTCTTCCCGAAGCTTAGAGATTTTACATATGGATCTTTTTGGTCCTATACCTGTAACAAGCTTAGGGGGAACAAATGACACCCTGGTTGCTGTTGATGATTTTACAAAATTTACATGGGTGTTGTTTTAAAATCAAAAGACCAGACCGCTGACCAGTTGATTAAGCTTTAAAACGTTTGAAAAATGACAAATCTTGTACTGTCAACCGGATAAGATCTGATAGAGGTACTGAGTTTTTAAATTATAAACTATCCTCTTATCTGGAAGACATTGGAATTAAGCATGAGCTTTCAGCAGCTACAACTCCTCAGCATAACGGGCTGGCTGAGAGGAGAAACCGAACTTTAAAAGAAGCTGCTAGACCTATGATTGCATATTCCGGTATTTCACAAAAATTTTGGGCAGAAGAAGTTAACACAACCTGCTACAATCAAAACAGATCTATGATAAATAAGAACCATGGCGTTACCCCATATGAGATCTTTAGTGGCAAGAAACCTGATATATCATAATTCAGGGTTTTTGGGTGCTGATGTTTCATTCAAAATAAAGGCAAGAAGCTCCTAACAGCTTTCGATGCTAAATCTGATGCAGGTATATTTCTTGGATACTCAGGCGTGAGCAAAGCCTACATAGTGTTCAAAAACCGGACTGTTGAAGAATCAGCTCACGTAGTATTCAACGAGACCAGTTTTCGCTCCAACTTAGCTGCAAGCCTGAATGATTTGTGCACACGTTTGGAATCAACTAGCTTAGAAGAATCAAGTTATGATGTGCCACAACAAAGATATTCAGCTGAGATACAACCAGCACTAGACACACCACATGATAATGCACAAGAAGATCTGAGAGGTAATATTGAAGTCATTGATTTGACTATTGCTGACCCTGTACATATACAGATCTCGACTAGCATGCCAGCTTCCAGTGCTGAACCAACTACTGCTCAAGTGGATACAAAAGCAGATCCTACAGTACATCACTCAGTATCCAGACCAGTTTCAGATGCCCAAGCTATCAACGAGAGTTATCAATTTGCATCTGATCCAAATATGGAACAACAATCACGTCAATTGGTATCAGGCAATCCAGATGAATAAATCCAGCCAAGCATCCAAGAAGAACAGGGAGCAAATCCAATCGGATCTAACCTTCGATGGAATAGAAATCATCCACCCGAGCAGATCGTAGGTAACATTCACTCTCCTGTTCGCACACGAGGCCAGCTAATGCATGAGTGCTTCAATTCAGCATTCATATCGCATATAGAACCAAAGCTGATAGAAGAAGTCTTAGCAGACTCAATCTGGATAGATGCTATGCAAGATTAACTTAGCCAATTTAAGAGAAATAATGTATGGCAATTTGTTCCTCGACCTACCACTGATTTAGTGATAGGAACTAAATGGGTCTTTAGGAACAAGCTGAATGAGGATTGTGTAGTAATTAGAAACAAGGCTAGACTGGTAGCTCAAGGCTTTAGACAATTAGAAGGAATAGATTTCGATGAGACCTTTGCTCCAGTAGCTAGACTAGAAGCCATTCGCATGTTTCTTGCATATGCTGCATATAAAGACTTCAAGGTCTTTCAAATGGATGTGAAGAGTGACTTTCTAAATGATATCTTAACAGAGGAAGTGTATGTTGCACAACCTCCTGGCTTCGTTAATCATACATATCCAGATCACGTGTATAAACTGGATGACTTCAAGGTCTTTCAAATGGATGTGAAGAGTGACTTTCTAAATGATATCTTAACAGAGGAAGTGTATGTTGCACAACCTCCTGGCTTCGTTAATCATACATATCCAGATCACGTGTATAAACTGGATAAAGCTCTATATGGGTTGAAGCAAGCACCCAGAGCTTGGTATGACACACTATCAAAATTTCTTATTGAACATGATTTTGTTATAGGCACTGTTGATAAGACTCAATTTAAATTTGTTAAGAATGATCATGTTTTATTGGTACAGATTTATGTCGATGATATTATCTTTGGGTCAAATAACCCCAAACTGTGCCAAAAGTTTTCTAATTTAATGCAGGATAAATTTGAGATGAGCATGATGGGAGAGCTGACGTTCTTTCTAGGCTTAAAAGTCAGACAGCTTGAGAATGAGATCTTCATCAATCAAGCTAAATACACAAAAGAACTGCTGAAAGTTTGGCATGGAGAATTGTTCAGCAGCATCTACCCCGATGAGTGCTTCAATCAAATTGGAAAAAGATGAAGTTGGAACATCCATAGAGGTATCATTGTATCGTGGTATAATTGGCTCATTGCTATACTTAACATCTAGCAGACCAGACATCATGTTTGATGTCTGTATGTGTGCTAGATTTCAAGCTGAGCCCAAACAATGGCATTACATGAAACGGATTTTAAAATATTTGAAAGGAACTTCCAATGTGGGTCTTTGGTATCCCAAAGACTCCAGTTTTCAACTAATCGGTTACAGTGATGCAGATTACGCAGGATGCAGGATCGATAGGCGAAGCACAAGTGGGACTTGTCAATTTTTGCGAGATCGACTGATTTCCTGGTTCAGTAAGAATCAAACTTCAATTGCCACATCCACAGCTGAAGCAGAGTATTTAGCAGCTGGAAGCTGCTGTGCTCAGATCTTATGGATTCAACACCAGCTCAAGGATTACGGCATTGATGCTTCTGAAGCACCTGTCTTCTGTGACAATATCAGTGTGATAGCTATCACCCAGAATCATGTGCTGCACTCTAGAACAAAGCATATCGATATCAGACATCATTTCATAAGAGATCACGTGCTCAAGAAGGACGTCCGGCTGGAGTATGTGTCGACAGATCAGCAAGTTGATGATATCTTCATGAAATCCCTACTAGACGCTATGTTTTCGTATTTTCGAAACATTCTTGGTCTCTTAGAATTTCCTTGATCTGTCTTTGCGCTAACAAATTGCAGGTTGAACATATTTTGTTTACTTCTGATCTGGATCTTCTGCTTAAGGGGAACTAGGAGCACTTCATATTTGGTAAACTCTTGCGTTGGGAGAACCTCAGCTTTAGGGGGAACAATAGATCTGAATTAATAAGTGCTGAGTCAGCTGAATGCGTGAGATCTGACTCTATTCAGATTTCGCGTATATACAACTTATGTTTATATGTGATCAGATCTGACAGCACCACAACTGAAACATTAAACAGATCTAAGGTTGTGACGTAATGGTCAAGGCACGTATTTTTACCTTTTACCCCTTGTGGTTAAAATTCAAAGTCTTTTCAAATCTTTTCAAAAATTGATCGTGCCATCGGATGATTGACACGTGTGTTGTCATCATGCGAAACGTCACATTCACATTCTCTCTCTTTCATTGTTTCGAATTCACTTACCTTTTATATGTTTGTTCATATTCATTTACAGTTTACCTTGCGAAAAATTACTCTCGAGCTCTCTTGCTTTCTAGTGTTCTCTGTGCAGATTCTCGATCTTCGACGCATTTCTTCGTTGCATTCAATCTTCAGGAATGGCCGCTGCTTTGATTAACAACGCTATCCAAATCTACTTCGACTCCGTTTACGGGATGGCAGATGCAGGAATGGTACAGATGTTCAAAGCCCTAGAGTCATCTGGACTCCGTGGGTTTCTGGGATGCTCCTCTGCCATTTACGAAGCTGCTTTGGTGGAATTCTTTCACAACGCTTCAGTGAGAGACGACAAAGTTGTCAGTGCCGTTCAAGGCAAGGAAGTTGAGATTTCTGAAGAGGTATTTGCTGGAACTTTTGAGTTACCAACAGAGGGGTTGACAGATATGCATGACGTGCCGAAGGATCTGGTATTCAACGCTAGGAGTGCGTTCTCTACTGATGGTCAACAGCTTAAGACCTCTTTCAAAAAGAGGGAGATGAAGTTTGAGTTTTGGCTGTTGAACGACATCTTGGCTAAGATCGTGACAGTAAAAGTCGGTTATTTTGATGCGGTTACCCATGAGAGGTTTTTGATGATGTCTACTATCCATGGTGGAGTTAAGGTGAATTGTGGCAGACTGTTGTTCAACATGTTTAAGGACATGGTGACTCCTGCTTCGAAGCAAGCCCACGGGTTTGCGGTGTAGATCTGTATTCTTTTGAAGGGAGCACCAGACCTGGATTTGGGTGAATCGAAGGACTTCCCGCCACTCAAGATTCTTACTACCAAGACTGTTGGCACTTACGTTGCCAAGAACAAGAACATAATTGTTGACGAGGTGGTAGATTAGCCGGAGGAGAAAGTTGTGAAGAAGGAAGCAGTGACTAAGAGGAGACCTGCTCTTACTGCTGATGAACTTGTCGCAAAGAAGAAAAGAACTACTGTGGGGAGAGATACTCCTGCTAAACAAAACCTGGCTATGGTTACTGTGGCTCAAGATGTTGAACCAATCTCTGTAATTCCAACTGCAACTCCTAAAGCTCAACGACACCGTGCACCAAAGAGGAAATTGGTGTTGCAAGAAGGTTCTGATGATGAAATTGTTGATAATATTATTGAGCAGGTGATTAAGGAGACAACTGAGATAGCTGAGGAGGAAACAAGTATGGATGAACCAGTAGTGGTGGGGACAGCTGGAACAGATCCTGTTCCAACGGAGAGCAGGATAGATGTTTCAGCTATCACTAATGAGGAAGAAGAACATCTCTTTGAGACGAAGTGTGAAAAGGAGAAGGAGATAGAGCCAGTGGCTGATGAGGTAATGAGCCTTGAGAAGATTATTGACTCTGAGGACACAGAGCCCTTGAGCAAGGTTCTGGAGCTGATCTCTACGACATACACGTCTGATGAGGAGACGTTATCCATTGATGCTCTTCTGGCGCAGATTCTAGAAGATATTATGTTACCATCTACTATTATTGCAGAGCCTACAAGGATCAAATTTGGATTTGGGATTGAGATCAAGGGAGTCCAGGATGGAGACTGGTACAAGGCCAGTCTTCCTCAAATTTATGTAGCTGACAAGGGGATGGCTCCCCTTTGTAGAGCCAGATACAGTTAAAGGGCATGCGGCCCGAGAGATGTTTTCTTTGATTTGCGCAGATATAGAGTTTCTTGTACAGATTAGGGAAAGAGTTATAGAGGAGATTTTTTCATTATTTTATTCGCTCAGTTTACGCCGATTGGAAATTTTAGAATCAGTTTCGGATATGGTCGCCAAGGAAGAACAAATGTTACAGTGGGCTGAAACAGATATGTACAGCTGTTCAGAGGCGGATGTATATAATAACAATGTATAGGGAGATGTTGTTGAGAAAATTTCTGGACGCAACGAACCAAAATTTTGTATCAGGTATGCCCAACGACAGCCATTGATCTATAGGTTTTGGAAATGCTCTCAGATGCTCACCGTGTTGCATTGGAGAAATTTCTGAAGCAGAAGAAAGAGCACAAGCTAGAATGGACGCGGCCTAGTAACTCAAGGTTGTTAGAAGGAGAAAATATTGATCGTGGTGCAGTTATTGCCAGATCCAATACAACCATCAGATCTACTTGCTGTATTAGGCATCTGATTTTATTTGGCGGATCGTGGATAGTTGTACAGGGATTTGATCGGTGGGTACGCGAGCGCAAGGCACCCATTTCTAAAAAGTGGGAGCTGTTGCCTCAAAGGATTTTTGTGGATTCTCTTGCACCAATTTGCTTATTTATCGAGCCAGTTTAGGTTTCAGAATATCGGTTTAATAACAAGATCTGGGCTGAAATAAGTATAGATTTTGTACAGTTTTCTCTTTTTGGTCACCTACAGCCACTTGGAACGCATAATTTTTGCAGGGATATAATTGCTGTTGGACCAGTTTTGAGTATAGAAACAGAGCCAACGGATTTTTGTGGTGTTTTCCGATGAGGTTTAGATGTGATTCTGATCTCTTCTAGTTCAGTTCTAGTTCTACTTCTTCCAGTGCTGAGAATCAGAGATCTTCAAGATCTAGTTCCTCCGGTGACTCTCGAATGCTTTTCAATGCTGATGATCTTCCTCAGATCGAAGAGACAACTGCTGCCATCCCTCAGATTTATTTACCAGCTGCTCTCCTCTCTTCTATAAATCATACAGAGTCATTCGCACAGCTTCAAACTACATTTGATAAGATTCATTTAAAGCAAGTGCGGACATTGGAAGATATAGACGATCTCAAAGTTGTTCTTACTTCGAGGATTTCACGTCTTGAGACGTCGGTTCAAAATGATTCTACTCATCACGGACACATCTTTAGACATCTCATTCGTGAATTTCAACAAGAAGTCAAGACTCTGAAGGATGATCAGACTGTTTTCTGCCAGGAACTCAAACGGGCATTGCTACCCTCAGCAATCAATTGTCTGAAATCATGGCCTACTTAAATAGAGGCCGTGATGACAAAAAGGGGGAAGGTAGTAGCAGCCAAGGTCCACAGTCTCCGCCTGACGATAGAAACAGACCTGGATCAGGAGATGGTGGAAGAGGCAGAGGTAGCAGCAGTGAACCATCTGGAAAAAGAGGAAGTGGATACAGAGTAGGAGGAAGCACTAGTTCGAGAGGATTCAGATATTGGCTTGGAGGAAGCTGAGCAGATTTTGACATTTTCAGTTCTTGTACAAATATTTTGTACTTAGTCGTTTCATATTGAATTTATAAAGAAGACTTGGAGCAATTTATTTTGTCTCGATTCAAGTCATAGGCTGCTTAGTTTTGTCATTACCAAAAAGGGGAAATTGTTAAGATATATTTTATAAGTTTTGGTGATAACAAAAAAAAACTAAGAACTGAACTTAAGACTAAGATCTGGAACTTAAGTAGTCTCGCTCTCGGAGGAAGTTAAGAATTTCAAATCTGGATGTCAAGCTATCAAGATTTCGATAATTCAGATCAGAGTGTTTTAGAACAGCTCAGAAGCCATCAGAACAGATTTCAGATCAGAGCGTATTGAGTTAGTTCAGAAGCTTTCAGAACAGTTCAGATTAGATATTTCAGATTTGGGTATTCAGATTTGAATATTCGGGTCAGTTGAGTATCGGGTCAAGTTCTATTCAGCATCAGATCAGAGCTTATCATATTTGGGTATTCGGGTTATTTTCAGTTGTTGGGTTAATATTTTCAGATCCGAGCAAATCAGATGAGAACAGATCAGATCCGAAGATATCAAAGCTTACAGATGCTTCGTAACAGTATACATAACGGGGAAAATAGCTTATCCGATGAGAGAGGCTACGTATCAGATCTTATCAGTAAAATACTTAGATTAAAAAAGATTCTATTAGAGTTTTTCAGAAACAGAGAGTCAGATCAGAACAGGGTATCTCTCAGACTCAGTTATTTCGGGAATTCAGATTTGACTATATTTATATTTCTAAAGAAAACAAAAAGGGGGATATTTTGTAAAGAAGAGAAATTTCAGATCTGGCAGAAGAGTAGACAGAGCTTCAGACTTGAAAGTGATATATCTGTTCAGATGAGATAAAAGGAAGATGAAGAGCAGATTTCAGATTTAAGGTCTCAATGTAGAAACAGATTTGAGATTCGGATTTTAGCAGTTATACATTCAGAGGAATCAACGATCGAGATTACATCACATAAAGCCTGTTAGACAAAATGGATGAAAGAGACTCAGTTCAGAGCTATTTGGAGAATACTTTACAGACGCAGAGTTGGTCTATTCGATGTTTACCTATTTTGTGTATTAAAGTCAAATAAGTTCTGACAACTTTAGACAAACCTTTGCATAGCATTAATTGAGCATTTAATGCGTTGATACGATGAAGATATGCAAACAAGGTTTGTGTCTACTGGCTCATTTATGACCGTTGAGGATGGAGAAGTATATATAGCTTGTTAAGATAAATTTTATTAGTTTTGGTGATAACAAAATAAGACCAAGAAATGACCTTAAGCTTTCGCAGAAGATTTCAGAAGTCATGACGTCATCCAAGTGTATTGAAGATTTCAGACTTCGTGACGTCATACAAACGTATTGAGATTTTCAGATCTCGTGACGTCACACCATTAAGTTACAGTTTTAGTTTCGAGAGTTCTAAGTCAAGCGTTGACATCTGAGTTGACTTTTCGGGAAATATTCAGAACTGAGCAGAGTCAAGTATTCAGAGATTCAGTCTTTGTTGTCGGGTTGATGCTTTCAAAACAGATTTGGTTATTTGGATCACTTCAGATATCGCGAACAGTTATTCAGACTTGAGCTACAGTGAGAGATCTGTTGTTAGAAGCGAAATGTATTCAGACTTGAGTAAACAGATTGTGGTATATTGTTTCAGTTTCGAGTATTTCAGTTGTGAACAGTATCTACTTAGTTACCTCATATCTCAGTAATACAGAAGTGAATGTATTCAGTTCTTGAGTAAAGTTGCTTCGACATCAAATGTGGTTAATTCAGATTTTGGGTAATGGAACTCTCAGATATCGAGACAGTATCAGTTGTTGCATTCAGTTGTTGCATATACTCAGTTATCTCTATGTATTCAGTTGTGACAGCTTCAAATACACAATCAGTGATGAGATAACCAATTACTTCAATGGAGAAAGAACTGTTTTAACGGAAAAATCTTTCAGGCATAAGGAACGAACAGCTTCAAACGCTATCATATGTTTAAATTGGAAAGAATCAATGATCACGTTTGAATTGTACAAATGCCTGGAATTAAGGAGACAATGTCAGAGTTATTTTGGGTAATAGTACACAGTACGCAGAGGACGTTATACGATGTTTACCCAAATATGATTATACGACAATTCAGCCCTGACGAAGCGCAATTTACCATCAGTGGAGCAGTGTATGCGATTGTACGATACGATGAAGATATGCAAAGGAGAATATTTCTGACCGTTGAGATCAAAGGGTATAAATAGCTGAAGTTTCAAATGAAGAAGTCTCTCTTGCTCTCAGTCCATTTTTCTCTATTGCTTCTCCGTCTTCATCGCTTTTGAACCTTTTTTCTTGCCTGCGCTATCACTCACGAAAAAGCTCTCAGATATTCACTAGAAGTTTCCATTGCAAAAATATCCTAAGTCCAGTGTGTAAAACTCGAAGAACATTCAGCTCAGATTCATAGAGTTAATCTTCAAGTTACCTTCTGGTTTACATTTGTAAACAGTTTCTTGTTGATAAAAGAACCAAAAGATATACAGTGCTCAAAAATCATTGCATTTCACTGTTATCAATTCATATCGAGTCTGTAACAAACGTGCTACGTAAAGCCGTTTGAGTAAATCAAAGTGTTTGTAAACAGCAGCTGCGTCTGCGTGTATTTGGAGATTTCTAGGAGTTCACTTGGAGCGTGGCTCAGTGATCGGGTGTTTACAGTGTCTGTACTCATCAAAGCCTTCTAGTGGAACCTTCATGAAAAGGAAGAAGGGGAGACGTAGGATTTGATATGCGAACTTCCATAAACAAATCTCTTGACCTTGCACTTTTACTTACTGCATTTATTTTCAATTTAAACTGTTCACTGGTTAATCGGTTTTTCAGCACATTTATTGCTAGTAGAGAGATCAGCATTTTTACTGAGATACCTTAAATCTGGTAACACAAATTTAAGTTAAGCGAGACGCTTGTAAAAATCGTTTTTAAGGTTTCGAAAATTTTAAATATAAGGAGTTCATTCAACCCCCCCTTCTGAACTCTTAAGGCTATTTTCGATCCATATTGATTCTATCAATTGGTATCAGAGCTTGCGCTATCTCACTATTGAACAGTTTGTTGTTTGTGCTTTATATATTTCAATATGTCTACCTCTCACAACAAGATTCCTATGTTTTCTAAGGAGGACTATGATGACTAGAAGATCAGAATGCAAGCGCACTTAGCTGCTCAAGACGATGATATGTGGTCAGTCATCACTGATGGTCCAATGAAAATAATGAAGATCAACATAGCATTCGCGACATCTGATGGTGCACCTGAGTATGTAGAAAATAGGAGACATGAGTATACCAATGAGGAGAAAAAGAAGGCGAATCTGGACAATGTGGCCAGGGATATTCTATACAAGACGATGGATAAAAATATGTTCAGCAAAGTCAAAACCTTTGCCACAGCAAAGGAAATCTGGGAGAAGCTGACTCAAATTTGTGAGGGCAATGATGAGACAAAGGAGAACAAGCTTACAGTGGCCCAGCAAAAATATGAGTCCATAAAGATGAAAGATGGAGAAACCATGGCAGAGTTCGATGATCGTTTCAGTGCTGTGGTGATAGAGCTTACCAGTTTGGGAAAAGAGTACAGCAACCGAGAGCTGGCACTCAAAGTGATGAGAGCGTTGCCCAGAGAGTGGGATGTTAAGACCATGGCGATGCGGGAATCCAAAGATCTAAACAAGTTGGAGCTTCATGATCTGTTCGCGAATCTAAAAGCATATGAGTTTGAGCTAGAGACAAGATCTGAAGCTGGGCCCTCAACATCCCAACCAACCAAAGCATTGGCAGCAACAACATCTGAACAGTGCTCTCCAAGCACTAGCAGGACAGCTAATCAATTCAGCAATGACGTCATGTCCCTCTTCGTTAAGAAGTTTGGGAAATATCTGAGAAAATCCTACAACCCTTCTTTCTCTTATGATAATTATAACAAATCTGAAAAGTTATCTACTGATATGAACTGTTTCAACTATGGTCGTCCAGGTCATTTTGCTGCTGACTGTAACAGGCCAAAGAAGGAGGACAGACCCAAAAAAGATGAGAAGAAAGACGAAAGATCAAAGGAAAGATCCAAAGAAAGAAGAATGAGGACAAGATCTGATAAGAGGCCCAGCATAAAGAACGATCGCAAAGTACTGGTTGCTGAGGAGAGCAACAAAAACTGGGCAGACACAGATTCCGATTCCTCATCAAGCAGCTCTTCTTCAAGCGACAGTGAACAGGAGGAAGTTCACTGTGTAATGGCTAACCAATCTTCAGATGACGAGGTATTCGATTTCACAAATACTGAATTTACACTGGAGGACCTGATCACTGCACTAAATGAAATGGTCCAAGAGTACCGTAAGCTTTCTCAGACATTCGAGGAAGTCAAAGCTGAAAACGTAGATTTGAAAAATAGTTCAGTGGAACGAAGATCTGTTCAACTTGGTAAACTTGACAGTTTACAAATTGAGTTGAGTAAGCTGAAGACTGAGAATGAATCTTTGAGGATGATATCCAGTGAGCTTGAGTCTGAAATTGAAAAGTTAAATCTGATAATGAGCTCCTGGACCCAATCTTCTGTTTCTCTAGATAAGCTGTGTGAAATTCAGAAGCCAGCGAATGATAGAACTGGCATAGGTTTCAATGCTGGTGAAAGCAGCACTGGAGAAACCAGTACTCAGTCATATCTGGTATATGACAAGTTCAAAAAGATGAGCTTTGTCAAAGCCATTATGACACATGATACATGCGAGTCGGTAAGGTATGATGACCAGATCTCATGGCAACTGAATCAAAAAGGGAAAGCTGGTATTGGATATGACAGACCCGAGAGCTCTAAGTCTGGTTGGCTAAAGAACAGACTTGACAAGGAAAAGGCGAAAGCTGGATCCAAGTCATTTGTTCAGAACCAACAAAGACGCGGTTCTAAGAAGGTCAAATCTGAATGGAGAAAGGTTCGGCCCCGTAGAGATCTGAATGGTCAAAATATCAAACCAACACTCAACAGATCTCACAATATTTCAGCACAGACCCTTATGGACTATCATACTGGGAAAACTGTTAAGGTCATTCAAGTATGGGTCCCGAAAGGGGTAATCCTATCTGTACCCAAGTAAAATTGGGTACCGAAATCTGTTTTTATGATTGCAGGATAACATGTACAAAGCTGGAGATGAGTCAATCTTTTGGTATCTTGATAGTGGGTGTGCTAGACACATGACTGGAAACCCAAAGCTTCTATCAGATGTTACTCCACACAAAGGAGCAAAGATAGTCTTTGGTGATAACTCACATGGTAACACTGTGGGTAAGGGTAAGCTTACCCACGGTAACATTTCCATATCTGATGTTCTAGTTGTTGATAGCCTGCTCTATAATTTGATTAGCATAAGTCAGCTATGTGACAAAGGTTACATAGTTAACTTTCAACAGCACACATGCACAGTTCAGAGTCCAGAAGGACTGACTGTATTGGTAGGTAAAAGATCGGGGAATACCTACATTATCAATTGGTCAGAGCCAATGGGATCTGAACAGATCTACCTAGCAGCTAACTCTTCCAAGAGCTGGTTGTGGCATCAGCGAATGAATCATCTAAACTTTAAAAAAATTGCCAAATTGAGTCAGCATGAACTGGTTTCTGGTATGCCTAAACTAAATTTTTCTAAGGACAAGATCTGTGCCGCATGTCAGCTTGGTAAACAAATCCGTTATACTTTTAAAAAGAAAGGCGGTAAACGTTCTTCCCGAAGCTTAGAGCTTTTACATTTGGATCTCTTTGGTCCTATTCCCATAACTAGCTTAGGGGGAAGGAATTACACTCTAGTCGTTGTTGAAGATTTTACAAAATTTACTTGGGTGTTGTTTTAAAAGCAAAATCTGATACCGGTGACCAACTCATTCGGCTTTTAAAACGTTTGCAAAATGACAGATCTTCTACAGTCAATAGGATAAGAAGTGATCGTGGTAACGAGTTTTTAAATCAAAAATTATCTTCTTATCTGGATGACATAGGGATAAATCATGAGCTTTCAGCAGCTAGAACTCCTCAACAAAACGGGATGGTTGAGAGGAGAAATCGTACTTTAAAAGAAGCTGCAAGATCTATGATTGATTACTCTGGCATTTCTCAAAAATTTTGGGCAGAAGCAGTTAATACAGCTTGCTACACTCAGAACAGATCTATGATTAAAAAGTTGCACGATAAAACCTCTTATGAGATCTGGAGTGGCAAGAAACCTGACATATCATATTTCAGGGTGTTTGGGTGCAGATGCTTCATTCATAATAATGGTAAGAAGCACCTAACAGCTTTTGATGCAAAATCTGATGCAGGTATCTTCCTAGGATACTCAGCAGTGAGCAAAGCTTATCGAGTTTCAACAATCGAAGTCTGACTGTTGAAGAATCAGCACACGTTGTCTTTGATGAGACAAGATTTAGATCCAACTCAGCTGCGAGCCTCAACGATTGTGCTCACGTCTAGAATCATCCAGCATTGATGACTCAGATGATGACGTGGCACAACAAAGATACTCAGCAGAGATACAACCAGTGTTGGACACACCGCATGACAATGCTCAACAAGATCTGACAGGTAATCCAGTAGTCATCGATTTAACTAACGTTGACTCAACGCAGGATCAGATCTCTCCAAGCGTGCCTGCTGCTGGAGCTGAAGCGAAGAATGCTCAAGATGCTGTTCAAACAGATGTTGCACAAACAGATCTTGCCACACAACGATCAACATCTGATGCACAAAATACGAGCACTTCTCACCCAACATCTGGTTCAAATCTGGAACAAAGACCTTATCAATTGACATCAAACAATCTGGTTCAAATCCAGATGTGGCTATCCAGCAAGACATCCAAGCAGAACAGGAAGCAAACCCAATTGGACTTGATCTCCGGTGGAATAGAAATCATCCACCCGAGCAGGTCATAAGTAACATCGAATCTTCTGTTCGCACACGAAGCCAGCTTATGCATGATCATTTTGATTCAGCATTCATCTCACATATAGAACCAAAACAAATAGATGAAGCCTTAGCAGACCCAATCTGGGTAGATGCAATGCAAGAAGAACTTAATCAGTTCAAGCAAAATAATGTTTGGCAACTTGTACCTAGACCTTTTAATCATTCGGTGATAGGAACTAGATGGGTCTTTAGGAACAAACTGATGAAGATGGAATAGTAACAAGAAACAAAGATAGACTAGTTGCTCAGGGCTTTAGGCAAATGGAAGGCATAGATTTTGATGAAACCTTTGCACCTGTAGCTAGATTAGGATAGACTAGTTGCTCAGGGCTTTAGGCAAATGGAAGGCATAGATTTTGATGAAACCTTTGCACCTGTAGCTAGATTAGAAACTATTCGCATGTTCTTAGCATATGCTGCATTTAAAGATTTTAAAGTCTTTCGAATGGATGTTAAGAGTGTCAGGCCTCGTGTTCACAACAGAGTAAAAACTCAAACACATGCGGAAGCTTAACAAAAAGTGGGTAAATTTTTTGCTTTTAGGCACGACGGTTTAAAACATATAATTTAAAATAGAACAATACTCAAAATAAGTTCCCAGCTTACAAACCAACAAAAGCAAGTATAGCATCAATACTAGTAAAAGTATCAGACTCCACATCAGAATACATCAACAAAGCACAGGGCATCTCCCCGGCTACTAGACTGATACATATATATATGCTATACGCTACTGGGATACTCAACCACCTCCTGGGGCACCGCCAGCTGGATTACCTCCTCTACCAGCTGTATGACCTGGAAAACACAACAGGCAACAAACAAACCAAACCCCAGAGGGACATGCGACTGTGAGTGTAGGACATGTGGGAGTTACCCACTCACCCCTACTCGCTCACCAATACCAGGTGCATCAATCACTCCACCTGCTGTTGCCCAACCTATGAACTGTGGTAGTTAACCACTCGGCGCATAGGGCTAACTCATCCCAGCAGGGAGATGAGAGTGCGGTATTGCCGCTCGCCCTCGCTTCCTGGTAAGAAAACAACAACAATGCAACAAGGCACAATTGCCGAAGTACAAGGTACGATATAACTGAGATATGAAATGCGAGTGATGCGAATGCGTGTATGCATATAACAACAAGCAGTAAACACTAGCAGCCATACACGTAAACAAAAAACAGCCATCACTGCATTTACTCATGCCAACCTCACGCTGTAACAAGCTCGAATCCGTACCTTAATACTGAGCAACAATTTACCAAATACAAATCCTGAGAATACTGACTCCAACCTGTAAAACATACGCAATATACAGGGAATCATCAACTCAAAACTCACGGCCAACACACAAAAGCTCACGGCTGGGAGTCCCAAGCTCAACCAGCAAACACCACCCTAATACAACTTAACAGGGAGCTAAATCACAGCTAGGAAACGAGATCTCAACAACTAAACTCGAAAACTACCTGCACGCACAACTCACGGCCGAGAGCAGTAGCTTTGCGATCTCTCCCCAGCGAACACTAGCCTCTGAAACTGGTATAGGGTGAAAGAGCTTTCCAAGAGGAGTCCAACGCTACCTCAAACGTGAAAAATGGTGGCCGGAATCGATGGGAATCTATCGGAGAAGCTCACGGTGAACAGTATTCGAGGGTTCGAGAAACAGAGAACGAAAGGCTGGAAATTTTCTAAGTATGGGAACTGATATCACAATTCGAAAACCAAGTATTCCTTATATAATTCCCACAACTGCTGAATTCTTAAAAACAATCCACCGACAAAATCAGTCGACGCATTCTCCTCAACAAACAACCTGCTGCTGCCAGCAGCAACAATAGCAAAGGCCCTCTAATACAAATCAAAACGGCGTCGCCGCAACTAACCCAAACGACATTGCATAGCGCACGTCAGCATATCTGCCATCAGCAGGTCACAAAAACCATCGACTGGTTGGAATAACGCAATACCAAAACGCAGCGTTTCAACTAAATGAAACGGCGTCGCATAGGATACGTCATCCTATCTTCCAGCAGCTGGGCGCTACAACCAAAAGCGATAACAAGCCAACGACTGGGTCCTCAAAACGACGTCGCCTCTACTAACCCAAACGACGACGTCTTATACCCGCTACAGGAACTATCTGCTGACAGATATAAATCAACCGTTTCTTTCCAAAACGTCACCGTTCCGAAATCTTATAGCGCGCTTCTGCTGAAATCCACGTAAGCATTGCTGTCGCCAGATCTCGCACAACGTTACGCTAACAACACCACCTGCTGACAGACCTTTCCAACCTCAATACGACAGCGTATCAATCCCCCGCGATACAAAACGTGCTAAACAACCAACAACAAAGTTTACGTCAGTGACTTCGATGCCAACATATAGCATGACGTCATCAAATCTGCTACCAGCAGATACCTCTAAACCCAAAATTACGAAAATCTCCAGCATTGTTCTAAGGATGGAAATCGACCCAAAAACTACAACTCCACATCGAAACAGAGATTCTAAACCACAAAATCTCTAAACAACCGATCAATTCCAACAATCAATCGTAATTAATAATTCCAGGTCTCACAACTCTCCCCCACTAAAAAGGATTTCATCCCCGAAATCAAACAACAATTCTGAATCAACAAAACAACAGCAGAGACCAGAATAGAAACTAAAAATTAACACCAGAACTCGCCCAACACAAGGCCAAGAGTTCAAGATAACTGAGCAAACAATTTACAACATCTAGGGAAGGAATATAGCAAAACTACAAGCTACTGGATAATCTAGCTCAACAGCTACTCAAATAGATGCGGCCACTCGCACTGCATCTTTTCTTCCAGTTCCCAAGTAGCTTCTTCCATTCCATGCTTGCTCCATTGCACCATTACTAGAGGAATGGTCTTATTCCTCAGCTGTTTCTCTTTTCTGTCAAGGATCTGCAAAGGATATTCCTGATAGCTCAACGACTGATCTAGCTCTACCTCGTCAGTTCCAAGCACATGAGACGTATCTGGCTCATACTTCCTCAACATCGACACATGGAACACATCGTGAAGAGAGGACAACTCTGACGGCAACAACAACCGATACGCTAAAGGGCCAATCCTCTCGACAATCTCATACGGACCAACATAACGAGGGGCTAACTTTCCCTTGCGTCCAAAGCGCCATCACACTACGAAACGGAGAAACCTTGAGAAATACACGATCACCAACCAGAAACTCAAGAGGTCGACGTCTCTTATTCACATAACTGGCTTGGCGACCCTGGGCAGCTTTCATCCGCTGTCTAATTAGATCGACATGATCTTTCATTTGCTGCACAAAGTCCGGGGCAGATAGCTGCTTCTCCCCCACTTCTTCCCAACACACTGACGATCTGCACTTGCGTCCATACAAAGCCTCGAAAGGCGCAATGCCAATCGTCACTTGGTAGCTGTTATTGTACGAAAACTCGACCAAAGACAACGCGTCTTGCCAGCTACCTCCGAAATCCAACACAACATCATGCAACATATCCTCCAATGTCTGGATAGTTCACTCAGATTGGCCATCTGTCTGGGGGTGATACACGTTACTCATCGCCAATCTGGTTCCCAAAGCTGTTTGCAAACTCTTCCAAAACCTGGAAGTAAACCTCGGATCTCGGTCAAAAACGATCGAAACGGGCACAACATGCATTCTAACAACAAAATCAACGTACAGCTTTGCCATCTTTTTCAACGAGAAGGTCATCCCATAGGAAATGAAGTGTGCAGACTTCGACAAACGGTCTACAACTACCCAAACAGCGTCGCATCCTCGGCTGGAACGAGGCAAATGCGTCACGAAATCCATCGCAATGTGCTCCCAATTCCATTGGGGCACCTCTAAACTCTGCAACAGACCACCGGGTCTCATCCTTTTGGCCTTTACCATCTAGCAGTTTAAACAACGAGCGACAAAACCAGCAACGTCACTCTTCAGGTCAGCCCACCAAAAGTGTATCTTCAAAGCATGGTACATCTTCCGTGCACCAGGATGAACACTATGTCTGCTGCAATGCGCCTCACGAAGGATCTCCTCCTTCAAATCAATGAGGTTTGGCACAACCAACCTGCCACGAAACCTCAAGCATCCATCGGACGAGACGGAATAGTCCTCAAGTTCGCCAGCCCTGACTTTCAACTTCAATTCGTGGATAGACGGATCGATCCTTTGAGCTGCTCGAATGCTGGAAACAATATGCGGTTCCACTTGGAACGATGAAACCATCACACAATCCTCAGCCGGGTAGAATCTCCAACCCGTAGTGTTGAGATGTTCTTGATCCTTAGAGATGTACAACGAAGACAACATCTCACTTGCCTTCCTGCTCAACGCATCGGCCACTACGTTCGACTTCCCAGGCTGGTATTTAATCTCACAGTCAAAGTCCTTTAACAACTCCATCCACCGATGCTGTCTCATATTCAAGTCAGGCTGCGAGAACAGATACTACAAACTTTTGTGGTCAGAGTACACCACAAACTGCTCGCCATATAGGTAGTGACGCCAGATCTTTATCGCAAAGACCATCGCTGCTAACTCCAAATCATGAACTGGGTAACGAGTCTCGTGCGGTTTCAACTGCCGCGAGGCATACGCAATGACTATACCATTCTGCATCAACACACAACCCAATCCATTGAGCGAATCGTCAGAACAAACAACGAAACCACCTGAACCGGACGGCAGAGCCAACACAGGCGCAGTAGTCAAATTTTCCTTGAGCAGCTGAAACGCATTCTCACACTGCTCAATCCAAACAAACCGCCTATCCTTCTGGGTCAATTGTGTTAGAGTAGATGCCCAACTAGCCAACTTGTGGCGTGTGGGTTTTATAGACTCTTGTACAAAAAATATTTATATATGATATTCGCATTCTTTTATATGGCATTCTTTACTTTCATTATGTGTGTAATGATTTACAATTGCGTTGAGTAAAGACCTAGAATGCACTAAAGCGTATGTTAGATGTGATAGTGGGTATGACGGCTATCATGAAACACATCTAATAGTCGCTGTGCATTCTGAACATGTTCCTAGTCGATTGGGCCGTCAAAATGAGGATAAGGCCGCCCGAGTTCGAGACTAGTATCTGCGATGCAAAGTACCATGTTTCATTGGTAGGGAACAT